>JARFXV010002086.1:0-108168 GCA_031761425.1 Cosmopolites sordidus
ATTTATTTATATTTGCAAATATTATTAAATCAAGAGTCTAATGTGGTGGTTTGTAAAACATGTAAGGCAAAAAATTGCTATCGTTTTAAAAATACTGAAAACTTTAATTAAATCAATAATATGGTATGGGTGATTTTTTTTTTTGAAAATGTTAATAGAGTTTAGTGTGGTGGTTTGAAGAATCGGTGTGGTTTTAAAAGAATTGCAAATTTCAATGAAAGCAACCAAACAAATATGTATATAATTTTGGATAGTGATTGTTTTTATTCTGAATTGATTATTAATGTAGTTTACATATTATAATTTACTGTAATATATTATCCTAGTTGGGGGAAGTTTTATTATGTATATTTAACAGTGTATTCTCTATTGAAATAAAATTAGCGATTTAAACGGTATGTGTTTTGTTTTTCTAATTATGATTTATATTGTTTTTTCGCTCAAAAAATAATTACAAAACTACATAATATCATTTGATTATTTGATATTTAACATTTTTCATTATTTTTGAAAACCAATATTACAAATATATAACATAATTTTTTTTGTTTGGGTATTTATTATCTGCTGAAGCTGCACAATCGTGACATTGAGTGTCTTGAACTTTTCTAAATTTTTCATTAATAGTCAAGGTAACTATATAAGCTTTACTTCGAACTTTATGTGCTGGACATACACGTACTTCTACAATGCAAATACCATGTTTTCGGTTAAGTTGAATAAAACCTATAGCCTTGTCACCGTAACTCTCTCGTGACACCCTACAAATAGTGTAAATATATTTAATAGAAATATTTTGTTTCTTATTTACATTTACATTATTATTATTAAAAAAACTTAAATCGATTCTTTAGCACTTCGAACCTCAGCTGAATTGAACCAAATGTTCCATTATGAACCATTTTTCAGAAAATCTGTGACCATAAAAATATCCACTGCAGGTATATTATTAGAATTAGCCTTTATGAATCCTTTGTCACTTAACCAACAATAATTTTGACAGTATATATACGATTAGAAGCCGTTGACGACGTCACAAACATAGCAGCCAATCATGGCGCGTTCGTAGTCACGTGATTTTTATTTAAATTTTATACATTTTAATTCAATTGTATTTAATTCAATTGTATTTAATTCTAACAAGTTTTTAAAACGTTTTTCGCATCGATTATCAATATTATTTATCAATTCTTCTGTTGGAACCTTTGGTGTGAAACACTAAACTTGAAGAGATTTACCACTAAACACCAAATAACCTTTTTTAACTGCTCGACGCACGTTTCACTAACCATGTTAGCATCCATCAGGAGATGATTTAAGGCCAGATTAAGTCATCTACTGATGATGTTAACATGGTTAGCGAAACGTGCGTCGAGCAGTTCAAAAAAGTTATTTGGTGTTTAGTGGTAAATCTCTTCAAGTTTAATATTATTTATGATAGTTTTGAAAATAGTTTTGAAATAAAGTCGATATATATATATAAAAAAATCGATAATTATTTTTTATTCAAAAGCCTAATTGTTATACATACAATTTTAAATATAGTGGAAATTTTTAGATATTAATTTTTGCTTATTTATTTAAAATTAATTTCCATCAAGTGTCGGCTACCTTAGTTAAATTTATTATTGTATTACTATCATCATCAAAAATAAGATAACTCTTTAAATAAAACACACATTATTTATTTATTCATCTAGATTTAATTTGTGAACTTTAAATTCAAATAAAACAACAGTTAAATTAGATGCATTTAAACTATTTCTTTTATGTGAAATGACATTCAATCGCATTAAGGTTTGAAAACAATTTCGGACAAATGTTCGCCACGGCTACTTCTGACAAGCGCATTCTGCCTTGCCCGAGTTATGTTGGCTTCCAAGGCGTTAATACTTGCTAGTTTATCGGTATAGACTAAATGTTTACATAACAAAAAAAAAATCTAAAGGCGAGAAGATACTGAGATGACCATGGTGGCTAAGAAATTGGTCCGTTCCTCGAAATAATTTTCTTACTGAATTGTTCCTCTAATAAATAAAGGGTTTACCATTAGGGATGATGAAACTTTGGCAGCTCATGGCGGCCATGTTTGTTTACCGATTTTTGATATGTTTTGTTGTTTTCCGAAAGGTTTGCAAAGGTTGCTCGCCGATCGCAAGAGTTAGGCCTCTCGCTAATGACTACCTGACGAATTTTTAAGCTGGACTTAGGCTTGCATCTATAAACATAAGATGGTACCGGTACAAGGAAATGATGGAAGCCGACGATGAATTTCAACGCAAAATCATCTTCTTCGATCAGGCTCATTTCTGGCGCCATGGCTTCGTCAATAAACAAAATTGTCGGTATTGGTGTGAATCTAATTACATTTGCATCCGCAAAAGCTCACAGTTTGGTGTGGATTTTGGCATGGATGAGTCATGGCATGGATGGCCCATCGCTTGGCCGCCGAGATCATGCGATTTAACTCCTTTAGATTCTAGATTCTCGGGGGACATGTGAAAACACAGGTTTATTCCAATAAACCCGCGACTGGCTATTGGCGACTTGGAAACTTTTATTCGTCATAGTCGCCATACAGTTCGAAATGTGCACTAGGGTCATTAAAAATTGGCGCGAGCGGATCTGCAGAAAGAGCTGTGGATGCCATTTGCGTGAAATCTTGTTCTAATTATAAATTGCGTGTCTGACTCTCGTAAATAAAGCAATGGGAACCATTTTGAGTAAGAAATGTGTGTGTTAATTTTGAAGTTCCATCATTCTTATTGGTAGACCCTTTAGATTGTTGCGTTGGCTCTATGCCATGTAGAGTCGATCTTTTGGAATCACATCTTCTCCAGATCAATACCATTCAAATTCCGAATTAAATCACCATTGATCATTGTTCTCTAATGATCCCGGATTAACGGTATCGTGCTTTTTAGCCTCATTTTAAAAGAAATTCAGCCCAATGATGCTACTGATGTACAATCCGCACCATACGGTACATTTTTCTCGATATAACGGTAATTGTGGGATCATTTGCGAATTATTTTCACTCCAAATGCCGGAAGTTTTGTTTACTAACCTACCCATTTAGCCAAAAAATAACATTCGCGAAGTGCTCTATAAGCTTGGCGCACAGAGCACTGATTTTGATAATTCATTTCGACAATTTGCAAGCGTTGCTCTGATGTGAAACGTTGTTCTATGATGATTTGTCAGACTATACTAAATCATTTTAACACTCACAGGCGCAAACTCACAATTTGTTTGACGGCGACTCCTATCGGAAGTTCAGACTTACTAAAAAATCTTCCTTTACTTATTTCAACGTTTCAGCCTTGGAATAAGTTTTTAAACTTCACTTCTGAAATTTTTTAAAGTGGTTTTTTCTTTTTTTGGGATTTTCTCCACGATCTAAAACTCAAAAAATATCAAAAATATCTGTTGTTACGTAAATAAAGAAACAAAAAAGCAAACGTAGGCAAATTTCTCAGTGATTATTTTCTGTAATAAATTTGCCTGGAACATTTGGAACAAAATTTTAAAAATAAAAAAAATGTTTTAAAATGAATGCAAACTTTTAATGTCAACGTTTCGGGAGGTCTTCTCCCCTGTTTTCAACACGAATCTAAAAAAATAAATTATATTAATTTCTGTATTTTAATGTGATTAGTGATTCTTTATTTACATAAGAACAGATATTTTTTGAGTTTTAGATCGTGGCGAAAAACCCAAAAAAAAAGAAAAAAATATATGAACATGCCAGAATCATTCAGACATATTTTTTCAAAATGATCAGCGAACGGTCTGAAACAGCTTCTGTGGACACAAAACTGATTTTAAGAACTAGTTTCTTCAACCGAGGAACAGAAAAAAGTTACAAGGTGCCATATCTGGCGAATATGGCGCTTGTTGAATGGTTTTTGTTTGATTTTTAGCGAATAACTGATGAATAATGATTGCGGTGAGCGAAAGTACATCATTGTGATGCAAAAATCATGAATTGTTTTGCAATAAATCTGAACGCCATGTAAATGATGCGTTATGTTTAAATAATATTCTTTATTAGCTGTTTGGATAGTTGAAAGAAACTCGTTGTGGATAATACCACACTAGTTGATTTTTAACCGACTTTGACCTGGAGTTTTCGACTTTGGTTCATTTTTGGCACCATTCTCGCTTGATTCTTGTATTTTTTCTGGACTATAAGCATAAATACATATTTCATCATCAGTTATTTTGTATTTCGAAAAGTCATTATTCAAAGAAAGTATCTCTTCAGCAACTTCAATACGATGCTTTTCAGAAAATATCAGTGTTTTTGAAACAAGACGAGAATACAGGTGTCAAGGCTAAATATATTCCAAATAATGATAATAGATAATTGATATACAGTCGTTGCGGTCAGTAATACCAGTCGTGACGGTTAATAATTGATAATATTTTAGGAGATGGAGCTCGAAATAAAGGTTGATTCATAGTCTAATTTGTAGAGATGCCTTTTTGAGTTTGCATGTTTTTCAGAGCGGATGGTTGTTCTCCAAACGATAGACGAGGAAAGCACGAGAACAGACTTAAAAAAACCGCCCAATCAGTCTTGTACCTTGAAATGTACTTCGTATTGTGAAATGCACAAAACGTTTTTGGGCTTATTTCGAATTAATGTATCATATTTGGTTTACTACAAAATTTTAAAAATTAAATTTAATATTGCGTTTGGTCTACCTAAGACAAACACATTTTTTACGATCGTTGCTCCTAAGGATAAATTTCGCCCTATGAGAATGAGAATGACAGAACGTCGCTTGAAAATGAAAAAGAGCTTCATTTGAAGGCTGAAAAGTTTTTTGAAATAAAATGAGCTTTTGCAGAAGTACACAAAAACCATTCAAGTAAGGATTATTACCAGTCTCTCTTGATAGATTCTGAATGCTTAGTTCGCGTACCTCTGATATTGAAATCATTGAAGAGGACGGTGATGGCAGTGATAGAGAGGAGGTATTTTTTTTTAAATTTTAATAACAATTTATTTTATTAAAACTTACCTTCAAAAATAATAATTTTATTAATAAAAAAGTTTTGTATTAAATGTTTTTTCAAATGTTGTATTAAGTACTTTTGTAGTTATTACTAACAAAAAATTTACCATTTTTTTGTTAATATTTTTTAGTAGACTACAGCTAAATATTTTTAAAACTTATTCAATGGTAATAATACATAATTGCGTTTTAATAAAACTTTGCATGTGTATATTTCACTATTTTTAGATATCAATAAAAACTTTTACAATAAAAACATTGCTTTTGAAATTGACTTTTTTGTTTTTTTGCAAAAAGCATCCATGTCCTATACTTTCTGTAAACTTTATTAACATACCATTAAATTCAACATAAATGAAAGACGAACGGCTAGGCAGTTAGCATTACCAGGAACGCGGGAACCTAATTACCCATAAATATAGTATTAATCTATTAATGTTAGTAAATTAAAATATTTTTTTTTGCTTTTTGAACCAAGCAACCAAGTTGGTATGAACTTATCATACCAACTTAAAAAACAAATGGTTGTATCGATTCGTAAAGCGAGCGAATTTCAACAAAAGTCACCTTATTTTTCGATCATGATAGTGCTATTATTCATTTAAAACTACTTTTTTTCTTACCGCAAAGAAAGTTACTATCACATATAAGCCTTCGATCATCAGCAGTTGTACCAATAGAAACGTTAGAATTCTGGGGATCATAAAATATGCACGATGGAGTTAACTTACGACCGTCTTTGTTTGGTATTACTTCCGGTTTCCCGTCCACGTAAACAGCGACAGCAGACAAGGATGTTCCCAAATCTATTCCTATTGGAGGTGCTTCAACCATCTGTATTGCAATATGGAGAGATTAGAGTATAATATATAATATAGACTTACAATAAAATCGAAATTTTCTGGTAGTGACGAGATATTCTTCAACAAAAATGCTTCAAAAAGGAAAATTACTTATAAAGCTATCATTTGTGAGACATTAATTGCCACGATAAGCTGAACATATGAACAATAACAGCTAAAAAACAAAATAACAGATAAGAAACATAACCTTCGAAAACTGAACTCACATTGTATACTCCGAAAGATAGGCAACTTATTTTACAACTACACATGTGTACAGAAAAGCAACAGGACTGGCCTAAGAAGATTTAAAGATTATAGAAAATACCTTTAGGCAACGCAACCCATACAGATGATGAAAATAAAAAGAAAAAAAAATGATAACCCCAATGAACCTCCGGAGATATGTAAATTCTCAAGAAATTCTCCCATAAAATATAGTAAAGAGAAAAAAGAGAGGACATAGAAGAATTAACGGAAATGATGACGCACCTCGTCATCTGGGTATTAGAGTCCGTCAAGTGCATCATCATCATCCTATTTATTTATCCATGTATCTCCGAATAGAGGTCTCTTCCAGTTCTCTACATATTTGTTTGTCCTGTGATGTTTTTCCATACCAATCCTCTGTGTCTCTTTATGTCAGCCATCCATCTGATTTGTGGTCGTTCTCTGCTTCTTTGACCTTCATATAGGGGCCAATTCTGGATGACATGGTTCCACCTATTGTCTGAGAGCTTTTGGTTGTGTTTGGCGAATTTCCATTTAAGTCTGGCAATATGTTGTACTATAACTTTAGTTCTTTGTCGTACCTACATATTTTTTTGTGGTTTTGTAGATTTATATTCAGCATTCTTCACTCCATGGCTCTCTGTGTCTTTGTTAGATTATTAAGGTTGAATTTAGTGAAAGTCCAAGTCTTTGCTCGATACGTCAGCACGGGGAGTATGCATGAGTTGAATATGTTTGTTTTATGTTCGACTGAAACCTTCTTGTCCTTCAGAATGAGTCTGTCGAATGACGCCCAACCCATTCGAATTCTTCTTTTTTATTTCGGTCATTTGGTTCTCTTTATTCAGTTTAATTGATCCAGGTATATACATACATACTTGTGTATGTACATACTTGTATATATGCAAGTATATATATATATATATATATATATATATATATATATATATATATATATATATATATATATATATATATATATATATATATATATATATATATATATATACCAGGTGTCCCATTAAGGATGGATCGCGGCCGCATCGTGAAAACTATTTATCCCACAGCTTTGGGGGAAAACATTGTACTAAAAATGATCATGGGAAATTCACCAAAAATATTTTTAAGCTTCTAAAACGACCGCAAGAGGGCGTGACGAGCTAAACATTTTTAAAAATCATTTTTTTTGGTTTATTTTTAAGGATTAACCGAGTAATTTAAAGAGGAATCGTCCAGTGAAAACCTGAAATCGATATCTCTGACATGTCAAGAGATATTTCGATTTTTCTGAAAAAAATCAGTTTTAATTTTTACCGTAATATTAAGTTAAAAATTGGTCTTAATATTTAGGTCGCAATCGCAACCGCAACAATTTTATTTAAAAAATAAAATTATCTATTCAGTATCAATCATCATAAATGTTCTAATCCTGACCTTGTTAATATTTTCTAATTTAATTACATAAGCGGAAAAAATGCCTTTCCCCAATTGTCGCATGTTCTCTTTTGTGATGCTTAAATACTACTTGACAGAATATTGAAATTAGTCATTAATAAATATACCTACTCTTTCTTTTAAACTAAATGAATAGATGAATGAAATTATGCGTTTTCGGGTTTCCAAATAAACGCATGCAATCCTTAGGTACATTACACAAAGAGTGTAAGAAGGGAACCATGGAAACAAACAAAAACAGTCAAATTAATTTGTCAGTTTTGAAATGCATTACATTTTCAACATTGCATTTATTGATTATTAATAATTATTATAATAATATCTAACAATGCCTTTTATGAATAACGAGGCCTTTAAACACACTCCAAATTAATATGGGACGAAGAATTTGGACCAGTCCTAAGCCTGGGTAAAGTGTGAAGGAAGGCAAACATTAGGTTACTATTTTTTTGACTTAATGCAGGTAGTAGTGAAATAATAACTGATTTTTTCAGAAAAATCGAAATATCTCTTGACATGTCAGATAAATCGATTTCGGGTTTTCACTGGATGATTCCTCTTTAAATTACCTTTCTTGCCATGTAGTAAAAGCTGTACCATTCCATTTAAAAAAAACTGAACAAAACTTCAAAAAAAATATTGTGAATGTAACTCCACCTCGCGGTTTCATTTATAAACCAAATAATTTATCTTCCAGATTATCTGATTGTCCCAGCAATTGCCTTTTAAATGAATTTTATCTAAATAGGTAAAACTCCCCCCCACTTCTTTATTCGCGAAGTTACGACAAAATGTCATAAAACAAAGTTGTAGGAGACAGTTTGCTAATTATAACTGAGAATTTTTCTTACTCGGTTAACACTTGAAAATACACAAAAAAAAAAGATTTTTAAAAATGTTTAGCTTGTCTCGCCCTCTTGCGGTCATTTTAGAAGCTTAAAAATATTTTTGGTGAATTTCTCATGATCATTTTTAGTACAATTTTTTTTTCCCCAAAGCTGTGGGATAAATAGTTTTCAAGATACGGCCGCGATCCATCCTTAATGGGACACCTGGTGTATATATATATATATATATATATATATATATATATATATATATATATATATATATATATATATATATATATATATATATATATATATACAGTGTTAGATTTTCTTGGACTACGTCCAATGAGACAGCAGTAGCTAAGTGTCATCACACACCCAACCGTTGGGTTCCACAATCTCACGTGGAACACACAACAACCCGCGTTTCCGCCTAAATGAACATTTTTGTTCGTTGTATATAATAGATACACACGTGATGAACGTATTGAGTGACAAAGAATAGGTAAGAGAGGTATAGTGTAATCTATATTAGTGAGAATAATAAAATATAGTCCAATGTACCATATAAATTGTATATTAAAAATACATTATAGCTAACATTTTAGACATTTGGAGAAGAAAATTCCAAAAACAATATATATATATATATATATATATATATATATATATATATATATATATATATATATATATATATATATATATATATTGACCAGCCCAATAAACTGTGGAGAACCAACATCCATGAAATAATCACGAAAATTGGGTTGGAAAAAGCGGCCAATAAGGCTAGATGTCAAAAAATGGAAACTGCATTGAGACTTACACCAAATATTTACAACAAAAAATGCATATCTAAAAACAAAAAACTGAGACATCACCACACATAAGCCAGAATGTCTATATGGGGCAGAAACGCTTATTTTGAATAGAAAGAGAGACATCGAGGAAATTGAAAAGAAAGAAAGAAAAATCATAAGAAACATCTTAGGCTACAAACAGATAAATTGCACAACATACCGACTTCGAGAATATCAAGAATTCAAACAATACGCAGATATACATAGCGATATGAGAAAAAAAGACTTAAGTTTTACGGACACATAAAACGGATGAATCCGAGTAGGCTAACTAGACAAGTAGTCGCATTTTATGAAAATAGGAGTAGAGCTAAAGTAAAAATAATTAAATGGATTGCTGCAATTAAAGAGGACCTAAGATCAGCAAATATTACACAAAGAGAAATTCAAGATAGAAACTGCTTCAGACACAAGGTTAATGTTTGGGAGGTTGGCCAGAGAGAAAAATGTAGAAAGACTGGAACAATTTGGTCTGACGAAAGGAAAAAGGCTCATAGCGAAATAATGAAATCAGTATGGTCGCAAAGGAAGGTTAATAACAATAAACGCCTGTAATTGTAGTTCGCGTGGTCCACCAAGGCCCATACGTGCATAATATATATATATATATATATATATATATATATATATATATATATATATATATATATATATATATATATATATATATATATATATATATATATATATATATATATATATATATATATATATATATATATATATATATATATATATATATATATATATATATATATATATATATATATATATATATATCTATATATATATATATATATATATATATATATATATATATATATATATATATATATATACATATAGAAGGGAATATAGAGGGGAATGGAAAATATATAATGGGAATGGAAATATATATATAGAGGGGAATGGAAAGATGTATGCTTGGCAATACAAGACGAGACAGAAAGTCCTGCGCATGGATCAGGGAACAAACAAAAGTCTGTGACATCATTGGAAGAGTAAAACAGTTGAAATGGAGATGGGCAGGCCATATAGCGAGGCGATGGGATGACAGATGGACCAAGGCAATCCTGGAGTGGATACCGCTTGATCGCAAACGTCCGCGAAGAAGACCGAAAGCACGATGGATTGATGACATCGTTAAGTATATTGGACCCGAATGGCAGAGGAAAGCCCAGGACCGTGAAGGTTGGAAGCATGCTGAAGAGGCCTTCATCCTGCAGTGGATCGATGCGGGCTGATGATGATGATGATGATATATATATATATATATATATATATATATATATATATATATATATATATATATATATATATATATTCATACATGGACATGGAAAAGTCCATCTGGGCTCACAAGCGAAATTGACTACATCATGACCAACGATAAAACAATATTTACCAATTGTACTGTCCATAACAATTTTAATGTTGGAAGTGACCACCGAATGGTACGAGCAAGGGTTCGGATTGACTGTCGAAAAGAGCGCGAAAGAATGGTAAGATCAAAAAAGGGCAAGGTGGATTCTGGAAAACTGCTGGAGAGAGGAAGCGATTTTGAGATTGCTTTGTCAAACCGATTTGCTGCATTACAAGATCCAGAGGACGTGGAAATATCAGTTCAATATGAAGAAATCGCCAACAATGTACTTCAAACGGCTGCTTCAATAGCACCAGAGGAAAAATGTCTCAAACAAACAAAAATCTCTAGTGAGACCATTGATTTAATGAAGAAACGGCGAGCAATGAGAAATGCAGGTAGTCCTTTTGGCAGGGTCGAGTACTCTGAGCTCTGCAAAACTATAAGAAAACGTATCAGAGAGGACACGCGCCGATTCAATATGCAGCTAGTGCAAAAAACCCTGGAAGAAAACAAAGGAATTAACAAAGCTAAACAGAAGCTGAGAAACAAAAGAACGCAAATATATGCTTTAAAGCGTGAGGATGGCACAGTGTGTAGGACGCGTACCCAAATGTTAGAGATTGTCAGAAGGTTTTATTCCCAGTTATATGAAGATCAGAGCCAGTCAGCGACAGCAATACCCACGGAAGAACAATATATAATGCCAGATATCCTAGTGGAGGAAGTAACAAATGCTATAGAATTGATGAAGAACGGCAAGGCTCCAGGAAAGGATAGTGTAACTGTCGAAATGCTAAAAGCTGGTGGTCGGACGTTACATAAAACACTGGCAAAATTATACTCAAAATGCCTCAAAGAACAAAAAGTACCGGACTTATGGAAAAATGCAGAAGTGATCCTTTTACATAAAAAAGGAGCACAGGAAGATTTAAAGAACTACCGTCCAATAAGCCTCCTATTAGTGATGTACAAAGTTTTCACTAAGATAATTTCTAAAAGAATATTAAAAAACTGAATGACGCACAACCAAGAGAACAAGCAGGATTCAGAAGTGGATTCAGTACAATGGATCACATTCAGGTTGTACAGCAGGTTATAGAAAGGCACAACGAATACACCATGCCACTGTGCTTGGCTTTTATCGACTACGAAAAAGCATTTGATTCCATCTCAAAGCATGCGATAATGGATGCACTGCTTAGCCAAGGTGTAGAGAGAGCCTATGTAAACCTATTAGAATTGATATATGATGGAGCTACAGCCACAATTCACCTTGATGATCTTGAAGTGGGAATTAATATAGAACGAGGTATACGACAGGGTGACGCAATATCGCCTATTCTTTTCTCGGCTGGCCTTGAAGAAGTATTCCGTAAACTGGATTGGGAACAGGATGGTGTAAAGATCAATGGTGCAAACTTAAGCCATCTTAGATTTGCAGATGATATTATTCTCATTTCACAAGACCCAGAGGAGCTGCAAAGACGCATACAAGAACTGCAAAGGGCTGGCGAACCATTTGGCTTGAAAATAAACCTGAAAAAAGAGTCAGATTATGTTCAATAACTTCGCTCAGGACAGAAGAATTTCAGTTCTAGGAAGGGATTTAGAGATTGTGGACAGCTTTATATATCTTGGGCAGAGAATTTCCATGGAGGGGAATACCGCCCGGGAGGTGGTTAAATGTGGCTGGCAGGCATTTGGTAGGCTCAACATAGTGTTTAAGAGCAGACTCCCACTTTGCCTGAAAAGAAAAGTATTCGATCAGTGCGTTCTACCCGTTATGACATACGGAAGTGAAACCTGGACACTCACATCGCAATCAATTCAAAAACTTCGGGTGGCACAGAGGGGAATGGAAAGATGTATGCTTGGCATTACAAGACGAGACAGAAAGTCCTGCGCATGGATCAGGGAACAAACAAGAGTCTGTGACATCATTGGAAGAGTAAAACAGTTGAAATGGAGATGGGCAGGCCATATAGCGGAGGCGATGGGACGACAGATGGACCAAGGCAATCCTGGAGTGGATACCGCTTGATCGCAAACGTCCGCGAAAAAGACCGAAAGCACGATGGATTGATGACATCGTTAAGTGTATTGGACCCGAGTGGCAGAGGAAAGCCCAGGATCGTGAAGGTTGGAAGCATGCTGAAGAGGCCTTCATCCTGCAGTGGATCGATGCGGGCTGATGATGATGATGATGATGATATATATATATATATATATATATATATATATATATATATATATATATATATATATATATATATATATATATATATATATATAGAAAAATTGTGAATTGGGCCCGTGGAAAAAAGTATTAAAAAGCTAAGGAAGTTCGCCCGTGCTCCACGTCGAGCTTTCCCATTCCTTCATCCGCTCTCCAAAGTGCCAGCAAGCGTCTTCTAAAACCGGTTTCTGGCCTTAAGCGGTCATCAATTGGGCTCAAGCCGGACACCTGAAGAATGTATGAAGAAACGACTAAAGCCATGGCCATTTAAATTGGCCATGTCGAATTGAGGCTGCAATCACATTCAGCCACGCCATCCTGCGGTAAACGGTCGCAGCAGTCAGACTGTGCGAAAACGTTCGTGACCCGTATAACCTCGGGTAACTACCAGGAATGATCGAAAAATTGTGAACTGGGCCCGTGGAGAAAAGTATTAAAAAGCTAAGGAAGTTCACCCGCGCTCTATGTGCTTTGCCATTCAGGATGCTGTTGCTGCATGTGATTGCAGCCTCCATTCGACATGGCCAATTGAAATGGTCGTGGCTTTAGTCGTTGCTTCATTCACTCTTCAGGTGTCCGGCTTGACCTCAACTGATGACGGCTTAAGGCCAGAAACCGGTCTTGGGTGACGCTTGCTGGCGCTTTGGATGGAGGGATGAAGGAATGGCAAAGCACGACGTGGAGCACGGGTGAACGTCGTTAGCTTTTTAATATATATATATATATATATATATATATATATATATATATATATATATATATATATATATATATATATATATATATATATATATATATATATATATACCGTGTGTCCCAGCCAAATGAAATAAATTCGTTAATAACTAAATGGGGGCGTGTTCGAAAAAACGCTCGAACACATTTTCTTCAACAAAATTTTTTATACAGGGTGTCATGTAACAGTGGCCAATACCAACTTTCTTATTTTAAATACAATACCCTATATATTATTTAATTTTTGGATTCTTCTTGAAATTCTAGACATATTTCATATAAAATATCCTAGACTTATCTTCAACTGTTTCAGAAATATTAAGTGTTTTCAGATTTATTGCAAAAATTAACTGATTTTTTTGATTTCTTTTTTGAAAATTATTTGATTACAGTAATTCGCTACAACACACAATAGGAAGATGGTATGGGCCTCTGTTACACGACACACCCTGTATAAAAGGTTTTCGTTGGAAAAAATACGCAACTACACTTTTTTTTAACACTGTAAACAAAATTGTGGAAATTTCAAGACTATTTAGTTTTTGTATACATTTTTTATTTAAAACATTTAATGTAACAAATGCTCGAATTGTGAACCCTGGACGTCCTGGCAACACCCCAACCTCAAGTAAAACTGACTCCTGACATTATTTAATGTTTGTGGCGTAATTGACCTAATGCTGTCGGTAATGCGTCCTCTTAAATCATTCAGATCTTGTGGCTTGGTTTTGTATACGACGCTTTTGAGATATCCCCATAAAAAAAATCCAACGGAGTGAGGTCCGGGGACCTTGGTGGCCATTCTAGTGGTACATTATCGAGGTACTGCCGCACATTAACTTGATAATGGGGGGGGGTGCTCCATCTTGTTGGAACAAAATTGTGTCGGCTAGCAATTGTGGATTTCTTCTATTAGGGTACAAATTTATAAGGTTTGGAATGAGCTGATTTTGGAGAAAGTCTAAGTAATTTACCCCAATTAAATTTTGATCGAAAAATATTGGACCAATTATTTGATCTCCTATAATATCTGCCCAGACATTAATCTTTTCAGGTCTTTGTGTGTGAATTTCCCTCATCCAGTGAGGATTTTCTCTCGACCAATAATGACAGTTCTGGCGATTGACATGCCCATGAAGAGTAAAAGTAGATTCATCAGAAAATAAAACGTTTTCCACTCTCCGAAGGTTGTTGTCTATTCTGTGCATCATTTGTTCGCAAAACTCCATTCTCCTGTCGAAGTCGTCTTCACTAAGCTCTTGAGTAGGCTGTAGCTTATACGGATGCATTTTATTCTCTTTCAATATTCTGGCAACCGAAGAGCGACCAACATTGTTTTCCAAAGCAACTTGTCGAGTTGAGGTATGCGGATTGTCTTGGAATGCAAGCATTACATCCAATTTTTTGTTATTGGTCAATGACACTGCTTCCTTCTTAATTTGTCTCACGTGTCCCAGTTCTCTAAATGGTTTTTCAACTTTACTTACTGTACCTTGGGATATGGGTGGTAAGTCAGGGTATTTTTCCCTAAAGAGACGAATAACTTCGGCTTGAGTTCGTGTCCTATCTCCATAACCTATCATCATTAAGATAGTTATTTTATGACTCTCTGATAAATACACCATGTTTAAATCAAATGAATCACATACGTCAAGAAAACTAATTTAAAAGGAACGTTGATTTTTTTGACGTTTCATACAACAAATACCTACCTTTGAAAAACCTGATTTTTTATCTTTGCCTATTTGCTAATAATGTTCGAAGAATTACTTAATATTTCCGAAACAGTTGAGGATAAGTCTAGGATATTTTACATGAAATATGTCTAGAATTTCTTGAAGAATCCAAAAATTAAATAATATACAGGGTGTTGCATTTAAAATAAGAAAGTTGGTATTGGCCACTGTTACATGACACACCCTGTATAAAAGAATTTTGTTGAAAAAATGCGCATCTAAAAATACCAATCGACGTGTTCGAGCGTTTTTTCGAACACGCCCCCATTTATTTATTAACGAATTTATTCCATTTGGCTGGGAGACACGGTATATAGGTTACTGTGTTATAGTGCCTTATTTTTGCGTGTGTGGATATGCATTTCTTATTGTAGATATTGTGTGTCTTGCCCTATGCTCTCTTCATCTTCTGTAATCGAACCTTCTGTGCTATCTTCTCTTCTCCTCTGGGTTCGAGGATCTCGCCCAGGTATATACCATCTCGCCATATTTGGTGTTCAATTTTGGAGATCTAATTTTGAGCAGAATAATTCGGTTTTTTGAAAGGAGATTTGTAGACTGACTTTCTCTGCACATTCCTTGAGGACTTCTATCTCTTTGGTTGCCTTTTTTCATTGTCTGCGAGTATGGCTAGGTCGTCTGCGAAGGGTTGGCATAATATTTCTATGTTATTTTTTGGTCGTCCGAGTCGTATTGGTTTCCAGTAACCTTGATTTTTCAGTTCTTTTTCCCATTTCCTTATGACTTTGTCCAGGATCAGGTTGAAGAGGAGTGGGGATAACCCATCTCCTTGGCGTACTCCGGTTTTAATCAGAAAGGGTTAGAAAATTTCTCTCATAAATTTCACTTTTGAGGTTGTGTTGGTCAGTATCTGCTTGATCAATCTTAGTGTTTTGGGTTCGAGTCCTTGTTCTTCTAGGATGTTGAACAGAGATTTTCGGTCGATGCAGTCGTATGTTTTCTTGAAGCCCACGAACGTGCAGATGATTGGGACGTTGCTGATAGCTTTGTATTTCAGTATTGTTTCTGAATTAAATATTTGTTCAGTACATGAGCCACCAGGGCGAAAGCCTGGCACTCGCCAATTTTGTGTTCTAATTGTTCCTGTGTTCTCTGGAGAAAGCATGCTGAGAGGATTTTGTAAGTGACTTGTAGTAAGGAGATACCTCTGCAGTTGTTCACATCTGTTCTGTCTCCCTTCTTGTGCAGCGGGTGGATAAGAGCACCCTTTCTCTGGAGAAAGCATGCTGAGAGGATTTTGTAAGTGACTTGTAGTAAGGAGATTCCTCTGCAGTTGTTCACATCTGTTCTGTCTCCCTTCTTGTGCAGCGGGTGGATAAGAGCACATTTCCATCATCTGGTAATTTTTCTGTTTGCCTGATGTTGCTGATAATTTGCATAAGTTCCTGCAGTGAATTTGGTCCGAGGTTTTTCAATAGTTCCGCGGTGATACCATCTTCACCGGATATTCTATTATTCTTTAGTTTGCGTATGTGCCTGTGGATTTCTTCCTCTGTTGGAGGTGGTGATTTTGAGTAGGTATAGATACAATTTTCCTTGCGGAATCTTCTGTCGCGTTCGGGGCAATTGAGGAGATCAGAGAAATAGTGTGCCAGCTCCTGACAATTCTCCACATTGGTTAACGCTAATCTCCCATTCAGGGATTCTGAAGCAAAGATTTTGTGGTGTGTATCCACGAATTTCTCTTGCGAAAATGATATAAAAGTAGTCCAGTTGTTCCTTCATGTACTTCTCTTAGTCTGGCTTTGCGGTCTGTTTTCTAGTCACGTCAAAAAGCTGTTGACTTTCTGGGGATTTTTTAGTGTTGTATTCCTAATATGCTCGTTTGCGTCGCTGCAATGCACTTTCACATTCCGATTCCCACCAAGGGTGTTTTGTGTTCTTTTTCAATGGGATCAGTTTCTGTGCTTTTTGTGGTTTTTTTCCATATATCTGCCTGTTCCTTTTCCCATTTCTCTGTTGTATTGGAATCCTTGATCTTTTTTGTGTCGAATTTCTGTAGATGCGCTTTCTTGTGATGAATTCTCCTTGGGGTGAACTTGACTTTGATTCGTGCTAGGTAGTGGTCTGAGTTCTCGCCCCTGCAGACTTGGATATCTTGGATATCTCTTTGTTGTGGGTACGAGATTGCAACGTAGTCTATCTGGAATTCTCCAATCTGTTGTATAGGTACTGACTCTGACTGTTGTATAGGCGATCTCTATATCTTCTGTTTTCGTGGTGATTTTCTTAGGGATGTCGACTTAATCTTCAGGTTATACTGTTGGCATAGTTCGATGAGTCTTGTGCCGTTCTTGTTGGTGAATTTGTGACCTGGGAATTGCGGTTTTCTGATGGATTTTTTCTCTACCGATTTGTGCGTTAAAGTCTCCTAGTAAAATTTTGACGTCATTCTTTGGGACCTTTGCCATTACCTTATCTAGTGTTGCCCAGAATTTCTTTGTAGATGTGGGGTTTTTCTTGTTGTCCCCGTTTGTGGGGGCACGTATGTTGATTATGGTGTATTTTTTATTGGCACACTGTATGTAGTGTGTAGAGTAAACTATCCCTTTGTGTACCACAAAGGCGATGCCCAGAAGAGGAGCGCCCCTGGCGACTCGTTTATCTGTTATGCTTTTGAATATGCGATAGTTCTCGTAGTCTACCGTGTCTTCATCTGTGATGCGTGTTTCTTGTAGGGCAAGCACAAGTATCTTTTGCCTGTCAAGTTCTGAAGTTAGGTTGTGAAGTATTCCTGGTTGGATCAGCGTGTTGATGTTGAAGATGTCAATATATGTAGGTGTTTTGTGAGGAAATTTGCCGGAAAGCTCCGATCCTGGGGTATCATTGTTATTACTTGCACGAGTCATGGTTGTTTATAAGCTTATAGGTCCAGTGTTTCCATTTGGAGTTTACAATCAGGGATTGTTAGTTCCTGGAGCGTGGTGTACAGCCGCACCCTCTAGGTGAACAAACGCCAACCAGGTTGCCGGTAGTTGCCACTGCAGATTCGACCTGGTGTTTTTTCTGCCAGAGCCCTGTTAGCCGTCAGTTCCCGAAATAATCATTCGGGTTCAGTCGTTGTCAGCGTTCCAGTTAGGTGTCGTCCACATTGACATGCCTGTGGTTGTCTGCGTTAAATATGACTTTTGTTTTCCTTAAATTCATTCTGAGACTTGTTGTTGTTAGCTGACACGTGGTGGAGCTCATCCAGCATTTTTCTCAATATTCAAGCATCTTCAATATTGTTTGTTGGTATTATTATGATATCGTCTGCAAATTTCAGATGGTTTAAACGTTCGCCATTTTTGTTCATTCCCATATCTTCCCAGCTTAGTTCTTTAAAAATTTCTTCTAAGGTCAACGTGAGTACTTTAAGAGACAGTATGTTACCTTGTCTTACTACCCTATTGATCTTAATGGGTTTGGTATGAGTGTGAGTATGTATTTGTACTCTCATTTCATATTTACTGTTAATGTTATCTATCAAGGTTTTGTAGCGGTGATCTATTCTGCATTTTACAAGGCTCTCTTGTATTGCCTAGAACTCTGGGCCCCAAAACTGTCTAAAGCTTTTTCGTAGTCCATAAATGCACAATAGAGGAGATATATCAATCAGTTGGTATATCTCCTTCATTGAAGCATTTATTAAGAAGGATTTTAAGATATTTTATAATTTCTTCCCCCTTTCTTTAATCAATCAATCAAAGTCCATCACTGGTAACACAGTGTTAATATTGGTTTGTATCCCAAGTCCTCATGAGACTGCACCTCAAGTTATGGAACAAATTAATACCTACCGCCACATTTTCAATATTTCCTTTCTCAAACCTAAAAAGGACGGATGCTATGTTTGCGAATGTGTAAAATATGAGGGTCAATTAATTTGAACATATAATCTTGAAAAAAAAATATAATAACTACTTAAAACTGAAACTGCAATGCAAAATCGAAAAAGGGCGCGACAAAATTCTTACAAAAAGTATTATTGCAAATATTTAATGTGTGTATCTAATGTGTCTAATTTTTACAAACGGAAATTAATTGTTCTCAATTTGATAGCGTATTGGACGGTGAATAAAAAACTTACTGTGGGATACGGCATGAAATGACGGCAGTACGCGCCAGATGCCATATTGCCTGCAGTTTAGTAAAAATTCTTGACATAAAAAATATTATTATGTGGTTCTGCAAAATCGGAACAGCAATATGTAATTTTTCTTGTTTTATTTCATACAGCATCAGCCTCAAATAATATTAATTGAACAAAAGTTCATGATTTAACAGAAGTTCATGAAAAATCATGGAAAGATCCAAGAGGTAGACTCTATACATAGGCTGATTGAATGAAAAGTTAGGTACTCCGAAATGTATAGCCCTGTATCGTTAATTAGATTTCTTAAAGTTATTAGGTACAAATTGATTTTGATTCAAATGGAAAAAGCTTTTTTTGATTTTCAGAATTACTGTCAGTCATTTTCATACACTGTAGTAGGGGAGACCGAGGTTAGTTGACTATAGGGGCAGGTTGATTAACTGTCAAAAACTCGATAGTGTTGCGTCATCCAACTAGACGCGAGAAACCGTTTTCCTCTCCCGCTAAGTCACCAGAACACGGCATCGCGAACGCACGTCGTTCGGGAGCATATTATCGAAAAATTATACACGTAAGTAATTATATTCCTTGCAATATTTTTTTTGTAATAACTTCTATCATCATCATCATCATCATCATCAGCCTGTATCGATCCACTGCAGGATGAAGGCCTCTTCAGCATGCTTCCAACCTTCACGGTCCTGGGCTTTCCTCTGCCACTCGAGTCCAATATACTTAACGATATCATCAATCCATCGTGCTTTCGGTCTTCTTCGCGGACGTTTGCGATCAAGCGGTATCCACTCCAGGATTGCCTTGGTCCATCTGTCGTCCCATCGCCTCGCTATATGGCCTGCTCATCTCCATTTCAATTGTATTACTCTTCCAATGATGTCACAGACTTTTGTTTGTTCCCTGATTCATGCGCAGGACTTTCTGTCTCGTCTTGTAATGCCAAGCATACATCTTTCCATTCCCCTCTGTGCCACCCGAAGTTTTTGAATTGATTGCGATGTGAGTGTCCAGGTTTCACTTTCGTATGTCATAACGGGTAGAACGCACTGATCGAAGACTTATCTTTTCAGGTAAAGTGGGAGTCTGCTCTTAAACACTATGTTGAGCCTACCAAATGCCTGCCAGCCACATTTAACACGCCGTTCCACCTCCCGGGCGGTATTCCCCTCCATTGAAATCCTCTGCCCAAGATATATAAAGCTGTCCACAATCTCTAAATCCCTTCCTAAAACTGAAATTCTTCTGTCCTGAGCGAAGTTATTGAACACAACCTGACTCTTTTTCAGGTTTATTTTCAAGCCAAATGGTTCGCCAGCCCTTTGCAGTTCTTGTATGCGTCTTTGCAGCTCCTCTGGGTCTTGTGAAATGAGAATAATATCATCTGCAAATCTAAGATGGTTTAAGTTTGCACCATTGATCTTTACACCATCCTGTTCCCAATCCAGTTTACGGAATACTTCTTCAAGGCCAGCCGAGAAAAGAATAGGCGATATTGCGTCACCCTGCCGTACACCTCGTTCTATATTAATTCCCACTTCAAGATCATCAAGGTGAATTGTGGCTGTAGCTCCATCATATATCGATTTTAATAGGTTTACATAGGCTCTCTCTACACCTTGGCTAAGCAGTGCATCCATTATCGCATGCTTTGAGATCGGATCAAATGCTTTTTCGTAGTCGATAAAAGCCAAGCACAGTGGTATGGTGTATTCGTTGAGCCTTTCTATGACCTGCTGTACAACCTGGATGTGATCCATTGTACTGAATCCACTTCTGAATACTGCTTGTTCTCTTGGTTGTGCGTCATTCAGTTTTTTTAATATTCTTTTAGAAATTATCTTAGTGAAAACTTTGTACATCACTGATAGGAGGCTTATTGGACGGTAGTTCTTTAAATCTTCCTGTGCTCCTTTTTTATGTAAAAGGATCACTTCTGCATTTTTCCATAAGTCAGGTACTTTTTGTTCTTTGAGGCATTTTGAGTATAATTTTGCTAGTGTTTTATGTAACGTCCGACCACCAGCTTTTAGCATTTCGACAGTTACACTATCCTTTCCTGGAGCCTTGCCGTTCTTCATCAATTCTATAGCACTTGTTACTTCCTCCACTAGGATATCTGGCATTATATATTGTTCTTCCGTGGGTATTGCTGTCCCTGACTGGCTCTGATCTTCATATAACTGGGAATAAAACCTTCTGACAATCTCTAACATTTGGGTACGCACCCTGCTCACTGTGCCATCCTCACGCTTTAAAGCATATATTTGCGTTCTTTTGTTTCTCAGCTTCTGTTTAGCTTCGTTAATTCCTTTGTTTTCTTCCAGGGTTTTTTACACTAGCTGGATATTGAATCGGCGCGTGTCCTCTCTGATACGTTTTCTTATAGTTTTGCAGAGCTCAGTGTACTCGATCCTGCCAAAAGGACTACCTGCATTTCTCATTGCTCGCCGTTTCTTCATTAAATCAATGGTCTCACTTCATTAAATCAATGGAGATTTTTGTTTGTTTAAGACATTTTTCTTCTGGTGCTATTGCAGCAGCCGTTTGAAGTACATTGTTGGCAATTTCTTCATACTGAACCGACATTTCCACCCCCTCTGGATCTTGCAACACAGCAAGCCGGTTTGACAAAGCAATCTCAAAATCGCTTCCTCTCTCCAGCAGTTTTCCAGAATCCACCCTGCCCTTCCTTGATCTTACCATTCCCTCGCGCTCTTTTCGACAGTCAACCCGAACCCTTGCTCGCACCATTCGGTGGTCACTTCCAACATTAAAATTGTTAAGGATAGTACAATTGGTAAACATTGCTTTATCGTTGGTCACGATGTAGTCAATTTCGCTTGTGAGCCCAGATGGACTTTTCCATGTCCATTTTCTGCTGATATTTTTCTTATAGAATTAATTCATAATATATAGTTCTTGTCCTTCAGCAAAATCAACTAATCTGTCACCTCTATTGTCTCGCTCACCAGTTCCATATGGGCCAGTTGCATTTTCATCTGTTCTTGTTGTTCCAATTCTGGCATTAAAATCACCCATCAGGGTTTTGTACCTACATTTCCCCTTGTATAAAAGCTGGGCCACATCATCATAAAATTCCTCAATTTCCTCATCTTTATGGCTTATAGTTGGTGCATAAGCTTGAACGATTTGAAGCCTAAACTTTTTATTCAGCTGAATGACGCATTGGGCTAATCGGTCGGATGTACTTTCAAATTTTACCACACTGTCCTTCAGCTTTCGATTGATGAAGAATCCAATTCCGCCACATCGGCCATTTTCCGTACCTCGAGTGTAGAGTACGTGCCCAGTTGGTTCCAGTTTGATTAACTCTTCACCCTTTCTTCGTGTTTCACAGAGCCCAATAATATCCCAATGTATGTTGTCAAGTTCGATTAACAGTTCTTGCAATCGGGCCTCTGTTTTCATAGTCCGTATATTTAACGTTGCAATGTCAAAAGTCCAATGGCAGCCTGATCTAACCCGGTGATTCTTAACACCCTCTGCCTTGGGGCAGGTCTTCCCGCTGCCGTAGGTAGTTGCCCCTTGAACTCCGGGGAATGAGGGCCGTGTTTGAGGTTGTACTGTCATATTTCAACATATTGAAATACCATGTTGAAGGCATGGACCGTAATCTGCCACGCTGGTCCAATGCGGGTTGGCAGATTTTGGATCATGTTAGTCTGAGGCCTCCGCCTTGACCTGTTCGCCAGGGGTGACCCTCCCAGGAGCATAGACTCCAGATGGCATAGCTCAAAGCTTCATTGCCCTACTCAAACCCCTTTACCAAGTCAAGGTCTGATCCACAAAGAGGTCTGATCTACAAAGAGGTCTGATCCACAAATAACTTCTATATACTCGTTATTATTTACTTACAAGTAATTTAAGATTTTGATTGTTAATCTTTATATTATATATCATTAATTGATTACACTGCGGTTTTGAGGCTATACCAGGTGGTTGAAAATTAAAAAGCACTCCGGAGCTCGTAGATCAATTTATTTCGGTGCTGGTTGACCACCTAGTCAACCTACCCCATAGTAATCCGGATATACTTCATATGGAATAAAGTCAGTCTTTTATCAAAATTTATCAAAAGGTTGTTGTTTCAGAACCATGCGGACGTACAAAAGAAAGACTGATCCAGGAAGTACACCCAACATGTCAACAAGTTATTTTTGATAAAAAAAAGTATGAATTTTACAGCACAAGAATTTGCCATATCATATAAAACATTATGTGGTAAAAATGAAGAAAATGTTAGAAATTAATCCGAAAATGACGAGATCTGAATCGACTTTGGAAAGCTACACCAAAAATAGACAGATATTTAGTGGCGACGAAGAACTCGCATTAGAAAGTTACCTCAAAGAAGGCAACTGATATTTATCCGTATTAAAGACAATCCGTATTAAATGCAATCTCAGCTCTTGGCAACATGGTTCCTTCATTTTTCGTTTTCTCACGTGTCCACTATGAAGAAAATTTTATTAGAGGTGGACCGGGCATATGGCGATGCTAACCCTTCTGTATGGATAAAAGAAGATAATTTTCAAAAATTCGCAAAACATTTCGTAACATACATTAAACCCAGTAAAGAAAAGCTTGTTGTATTTTTTTTCTAGACAACCACGACTCGCATTTGTCTATTGAAGTATTTGATTATTTCAAAGAAAATGGGGTAACAGTTTTATCATCCTCCTCCTCCTTCTTCCTCTTATTTTGGACGCAATCTTAGGATGTAATGAAGATCAAAGATTCTAAACTCCTGAAAAAAGTGCGGTAACCCAATAAAGAAGTGTGAATATGCTCAGTACTTAGTTCACTTCATCTGAAGAGACAAGACCTTTTCCAAAAGTTGGATCACGTTTGGAAAATTAAAAATAATACTCGAAAAAGAAAAGCACTATTTATACAGACACACCTAAAAAAGAAAAGCTTAAGAAACTCAAAATAAAACAACGATCTCGTAAGACGCTAACAAAAAAAAAACCAAACCAAAAAAGATGGCTGAAGGAGCATTTAAACGGACTAGCAAGTGTAAGGGTAAAGGAAAAGGAAAAAAAAACTCTTCATGAGAGAAATAACAGGAATAGTGACGAAGAAGATGAAAGTGATGAGGATTACAAGTTTTGTTTAGTGCACTGAATCCTATAGTTTGAGCATATAGTTACAATGCATTACTTACGTGAAAGTTAGACGACTGATTTGATAGTTTGATCACAAAAATGATCTGTTCCTTTAAAAACATATACAAGAAAAAAAATTAAAAATATGAAGGAAAAAGATTTATTGTAGTAGATGCAGGTTCTGAGAATGACTTTATTCAAAATGCAGGCCTGTTATTTTCTTCAAAGAATAAAAGAATAATAGTATAGAATAATAATCAAAGAATAAAAATAGTGATTATCATGGGGAAATTAATAACGACTTATTTCTGTAGTGGTTGAGAAGTAAGCTTTTGTGTAATTTAGAGGAACCATGTGTTATAATAATGGATAATGCTCCATATCATAGTGCATTAAGTGAAAAAATGCCGGGCCTAAGTTTCAGAAAACAGGACATTATGGAATGGTTGGAAAAAAATAATATCGATTTTCAAAGGAAGCTAACAAAGTTAGAATTTAAAAAAAGAATAAAACAATTTTTTTACTTTGTTATCTATCACTTTTATCAATAAAAGTGATAGATAACAAAGTAAAAAAATGGTTTTATTCCTTTTTAAAAAAATGAACTATCACAAAGTAACGGACAAATCAATCAATAAAGTTTGAACTATTATAAATTGTAAAAAAGTATAGAACTGAAAGAAGATATATAGTAGATGAGGAAATTCGGTTACATGGGCATGAAGTGCTTCGTACACCACCTTACCAGTGCGAATTTAATGCCATAGAGTTAATATGGGTAAATGCAAAACAATATTATGACAAACATATTGGAAGGGATTGGCATAGTTATAGCAATATTTTAGCTTTGTGGCAAGAAGCTTTAAACCAAATTACTCCAGAAAAATGGAAGAAGTGTATAGACCATACAAATAGAATCATACTAGATGATCACAAAAAAACGATAATTACAGAAGTGACACCCTTAATTATGACCATTAATGATGAAGGAGATACCGACTCTAGCAGTGATTCTGATGCAGAAAATTAATTTAACAGTTTTTCTATTTAATTTTATCCTAGAATAAGAATGTGGGGCTGTGTGAAGTGGGGAAATATAAAAAGAAGAAGCCAAACATGCATATCTTAGCATCATATATAGCAGAATTCACATGGGGAATTAAACCAAATGGAATGTGGAATTTTATGCTTATTGAAGAATTTAAATTCCAGAGGTTACTGGAGAACAGGGCAGTACACTTTATTTACATGAGTTTAGTACATGTATTCTTATATTTTAAGAAACCCGCTGATGAATGATATACATGTTGGTTTCTATAGGTTTATTGATTAATATAAATGGTGGTTCAATTTTCACTATTTTCAAAATAATGCCAACATACTGTTTACATTGGCCTTTTATTGTATCATTGTATTAAACAATATAATCGATAAGTATATCTAAAAAATAAATAATGTATGTAATGCCTGTTCTAAAATAAAAAATAAAGCTGAAACGGTTATTATTTTAATGTATTAAAACCTTTTAAAGTTTGCTGGTTTCCAACTTTATGTTTAACTTTTATATAATAATTACAAAAGTTCACCATTGAGGATGTGCTGAATGAATCAATTGTGTTGGTTCCTTGGCTTGTTATTCCTTCTTTTCTAGTTGATTCACTATTATAATGCCTGGATCAATGACAATTGGAATGACACACAACTTTTATATAAAAGGAAGCATTCTCCTCAATTTATTGATTCCGTTCTTTAAAATGTGTAATTAAAAGTTGCCATATATAATTATATTATTTAAAAACAAGTAATATTCACGATGTAATTTGGAGAATGCAAAAGAACAACAAAATTAATACTATTGACATAATTAAGTATTTGAAAAATCTGCCTTTAAGACTTGAATGACAACTTTTCACCTTGCACTTGAACTTGACTTCTTGGAGATCACATTTTAGACCAATACATTTGATTTTACTTTTCTAATCAATGCAATGAGTTCACCAAATGTTCTTGTAATTTTTTTATAGGCCAATATCCCCATGCAGCTTGAACATGTAGAGTTATGCTCCATTTATATTTAAAAAATGGCGTATAGCACCTATTTTACAAAGAAAGCAGTGTTAAAATAGTTAAAGTTCTAATAAAAAACCGGTAAAAATATAGGTCTTAAAGTATTCCTGAGAGAGCAAAACAAAAAACATGTCAGATGTACAGAACCAGAATCATAGATACAATATAAACTACAAAAATCTACAAATAGGCCCTCTACTGACTGATTTACGAACTAGAGATTGATAGATCTCTGATAGAGATCTGATTGGTGGCTCGGCGATCCGCGAAAGTCTTTCTCGTTGGCCTCGCTCATAATCTGGATGGCTCTAACTCAGACATACGTACAATTCTTAGTTCAGATGGATTTTGTTTGTGACGTAATCGTCAGGTTTCGTGAATCGGACTGTAATTATATTAGTTATATTATTTAAGACTATTTGTTATCAAATGATTAAAGTTAATAAGAAGATTAGTTATATTAGTTAAGACTGTTTGTTACCAAATGATTGAAGTTAATAAGAAGTTTTCCAGTTTTGTTTCAGATACTTAATACTAAAAGTACTATGTTTTAAGTATTTAGTTTGCCAAATGTTTGAATATCTGATTGTTTATTCCAATTTGAAGTATATTATGTTTATTTAAATTGTCAGTAAAATTTAACAGCACTGACAGACAATTTTGTTTCAATAAAAAATTCCTATATTAGGTATTCTTGTATTTTTATCCTATTTTTCTCCAGATTATGTACTAATTACTTTATAGGTCAACTTACCCCTAGTGAAAAGTCATCCGACCCCAGGCATGGGGTAGATTGACTCTCTTGACTATATCATCATTGCGAGCTTTTTTGAGCTATTTTCTCAAAAGCTTAATAGTGTATCTATCAGATGTATTTGTTCTTACGATAATATACACTAAAACAATAAAAATACAAGCGCCTTAACTGAAATTTGGTAAACCATCCCCGGTCTCCCCTACTATACTCCCAAGTAAAGCATCTGAAAGCATAATCGACTTTAATACAATATGTATCTTATAGAAATAATTTTGAAGATGGTACTAAAACAGTGCATCTTTGGAAGAAGTTAAGAACTAAAAATATAGCTAAAGAAACTAAACAGGATCCATTAAATAAAAAAATCAGCCCGATATAGTGAAAACCTATTATGGTCCAAGCAAAGAAGAAGGACATTGATTTAATGTTAAACTATTTGGCGAAACAAGATTAAATTTATATGAATTCTCTTTTAGTAGAGTAAGTAAAAAAACATTTTTTTTGTAAAATATGAATGAACTTGGAACAATTTTTAAACAAAGTGATTTTTTTTGTTATTTTTTATTTCTATTACGTCAATCCAAATTAAATTTTCAGCTCTCACGAAGAAAAAAAAAATTCTTTATCTGTAATACTTTCCTCTGAACTGTTTGTTGTAAATATTTAATACTGGGAAAACATATAAGGTTGTATAATAATAACATTATGTGGAATGGGAAAAGGAACAGGCAGATACATGGAAAAAATTCCACAAAAAAATTACACAAAAAGCACAGGAACTGATCCCATTGAAAAAGAACACAAAACACCCTTGGTGGGACTCGGAATGCGAAAATACATTGCAGCGACGCAAACGAGCATTTCAGGAGTTCAGAATTCCCCAGAAAGTCAAGAGCTTTTTGACGTGACTAGAAAACAGACCGCAAAGGTTATCAGGCAAACTAAGAGGAAGTACATGAAATAACAACTAGACTCTCTAGAGGAGAATTTCCGCCATTATAACACGAGAGGCTTTTATAAAACTTTTGCAAGAGAAATCCGTGGATACACACCACAAAATCTTTGCTTCAGAAAGCGGAATGGGAGATTAGCGCTAACCAATCAGGAGAATTGTCAGGAGCTGGCACACTATTTCTTTGATCTCCTCAATTACCCTGAACGCGACATAATACTCCCCAAGGAAAATTGTATTCATACCCACTCAAAATCACCAGCACCAACACAGGAAGAAATCCACAGGCACATACGCAAACTAAAGAATAACAGGTCATCCTGTGAAAGTGATATCATCTCGGAGTTATTGAAAAACCTCGGACCAAATTCACTGAAGGAACTTACGCAAATTATCACGAACATTTGGCAAACAGAAAAATTACCAGATGAATGGAAATGTGCTCTTATCCACCCGCTGCACAAGAAGGAAGACAGAACAGATGTGAACAGATCTGTTATATGGTGTAACATAAAAAAAAACTACAGAGGAATCTCTTCACTACAAGTCACTAACAAAATCCTCTCAGTATGTCTTCTCCAGAGAACACAAGAACAATTAGAACACAAAATTGGCGAGTACCAGGCAGGCTTTCGCCCTGGTCGCTCGTGCACTGAACAAATATTTAACTGTTATAACTATAAAAACTATAACTATAAAAACAATACTGAAATACAAAGCTTTCAGGAACGTCCTATCATCTGCACGTTCGTGGACTTCAAGAAAGCATACGACTGCATCGACCGAAAATCTCTGTTCAACATCCTAGAAGAACAAGGACTCGACCCGAAAACACGATTAATCAAGCAGACACTGACTGATACAATCTTTAAAGTGAAATTATTTAATATGAAATTTATTTCCGAACCCTTCCTGATTAAAACTGGAGTTCGCCAAGGAGATGGGTTATCCCCACTCCTCTCCAACCTGGTCCTGGACAAAGTCATAAGGGAACGGGAAAAAGAACTGAAAAAATCAAGGACACTGGAAACCACTACGACTTGGACGATCCAAAAACAACATAGAAATATTATGCCTGGCCTTCGCAGACCTAGTCATACTCGCAGACAATAAAAAAGGGCAACCAAAGAGATTAAAGTCCTCAAGGAATATGCAGAGAAAGTTGGCCTACAACTCTCCTTCAGAAAACCGAGTTCTTCAGCTCAAAATTAGATGTCCGAAATTTGAACACCAAATACGGCAAAATAAATAGGGTAGGGTCACTCACTTCAAATACCTGGGCGAGATCTTTGAACCCACAGGAGGAGAGAAGATAGCACAGAAGACTCGATTACAGAAGATGAAGAGGGCATACGGCAAGATACACAATATCTACAATAAGAAATGCTTATCTACACACGCAAAAATAAGACACTACAACACAGAGGTACTACAAACCAGAGGTACTATACGCAAGCAGACACTTACATTTCATACAAAAAGAGGCATAGAAAACAGAAAAGACCACAGAGAGAATGTCCAACGTAGCGGCGGACATAAGAAAAAGAAGGTTGAAATTCTATGGACATATCAGTAGACTCCCACCGATCAGACTCACCAACAGAATTCTTACATACATAGAAGGAGCCAAGTCAACAGTACCATGGATCACAACAAGGCAGAGCTGATCTGGAAAAGACACAAATGGGTTCAACAGAGATTGAGGATAGAAGAACGTACAGAAACAAAACACAAATCACACTCTGAACGTTGCATCAGAGAGTGAAGTTTCGAGGAGATCGGGAACAAAGTGGACGGAGGAGAGAAAGAGAATCTACGGAGAAAGGATGAGAGAGGTGTGGTGGATCAGAAGGAACACTCGAAAATGAGTCAGAATGCTTTGCGTGATCCAACCGGGTCTAAACGCACCTAATAATAATAATAATAACATTATGTTATCCTAAACTTTCAGATCTTGTTTCGTTCCGTTTTATTTTTCTGGACTTGGCACACTCCAATATTCAGGTGACGACTTGCTGACTAAAAACGATAAAATTCTGGATAGATTGAATCAGATGAGAATAAAACAAAGGGAAAACATCAAACAAATGGTTGAGCTAAGGAGTGAAAACACAGAAATTATATACAGACATTATATACAGAATATACAGAATTATATACAGAAAGAACATATTCAAAAATCAAAGAATTTTTTCCATGCTTCACGGAATTATTGCTCATTTCACAAAAAATTTGGTTATCATCGACCTGTACCTCTCGCCAGTGACTGTTATTGCGGCGCGCCGTCAGCGTCATTTTGGAAGAAGTACGGGGTAATGACCCCGCCGGACCATTGGTGTGGATTTCCACACCAACCAGTAACTTTTTTCTGGATACATTTGCAACTGTTTAGTCTCATGTGGATTGTTACGAGGGTGAATCAAATATAAACCGGAGTTGTTTTATTCAAATTTATTATTTATGTAATAATTAAAAAAAACTATTGATTAGTTTTCGACATAGTCTCCTTCCAGTTCTACACATTTTTTCCAATAGTTTGGAAGGTTGTAAATTCGTTGCTCGCAAAAACTTTGAGTTTGGATCATCAGCTAATTGTACACGAAATTCTTAACATCTTGATAGTTATTGAATCGATGAAAACAATCGAATTTTTGATTCTGGAGCGTAATAGTGCACCCATGTTTTATCACATGTCACGATACGTTTCTAAAATGTCTTTCCTTTCTGCCGAAATCGATTCAGAAGTCTCTTACTGATTTGCAATCGAATGTTTTTTTGATCTTCGGTGAACAACTTAGCCATTAGACACATATTTTATTGAAACCAAGATGATTTCTGATAATGGTTTGGTCACTTCCAAAGCTAATACCCACTTTCGATAAGATTGTGAACTGCACCAATGTTGTCAGTAGTGACACTTGATCTGAAACGTCGATTATGACTTATATTTATCACACTTTCTCCTTCACTCTTAAACTTCTTGGGCTAACCAAACACGTGGGTCTTGGACAGGTTAATATTTTGGATGTTTTAACGTCTTCCTTGGTTAAAAACTTTATTATAGCCCGTTGCGCAACAGACGATGAAACCTGTTGCGCGTTCATGGTTATACTGATAAAAGAACTGAGTGAAACAGCTCACCGAGCGTTTCCCCCACGTGAGTGGCACTGAGGAAAATAATTTTAGCATTCCGGTTTATGTTTGATTCATCCTCATATCTCCTCAAGTGTGACAATTTTGCTTGTTGACATAGTCATTTAACCAAAAATGGGCGTCGTCGATGAGGATGGTTTTTTGTCTGAAAATCAGGGTTCACTTCCAACTGCTCCAAAGCCCAGAGAGCGAATACTCAGCGCTGCTTATAATCGTTTACCTTCAGTTCCTAGATCACTTGAGTTTTGTACGGGTGCGCACCCAAATCCCGACGCAAAATTCACCAAGCTGAGGTCTGCGAAAGGTCAGGTTCTTGAGGGTGACGAGGAATTGAGTACCTCGTCTTATCCTGCACACTCTCATTCACTGCAGCAATGTTTCCTGCAGGTTTCACGTTTCGATAACATACGGGTGTTGTCAAAAATGGATAATAATGCGATACAGAACTACCCGTCTCGCATCCAACACTCGAATCGCGCAAAATAAAAGCCGGTAAAAATTAAATAACCTCTATTTTCAACGCTTTTGACTTTATAATAATAATAATTACTTATTTTTACATCGCACTTGACTTTTTCCCGAAGACTTCTTTCTTTTTTTAACAAGGCAACAATATCCGTCTTCGGAGAATTTCAACGTAAAGCCAGATTTGATTAAGAATATAATTATTTTGAAGTAAATGGGTTCTAACAGGTGATGTTTGATTGTTTACTGAACCAGTTGAATCGAATTTGTCCACCAAACGATGAATAGTCGACTCAGCAGGACGATTATTTAACTTTCGTTAACAATTAACTTTCCGTGATGATTTGCCTAACATTAGTTACTATAATCTCTAAATTTAAAGATTTAAAAATAAAAAAAACTTCTTCAACTTCACAAACATGGCCGCTATATACTGCTAAAGTTTGAGCGCCTCTATTGGAAAATCCTGTAGAATGAAGTGTATTAGGTTTTAAATCAGTGGGTGAGATAATCAGCCATATAAGATTCAGGAGAAAATTTTTGTAATCTATCAATGGACAAGAAGACGAAATAGAGGAAGAGAAAGAAATATATTATATGTGCCTGGAAAGTGACATGAGAAACTCCTCAGAAACGATATTAAGTTAGTTTTAGAGAAGTTAAATGCCAAAATTGGAAAAGAATTGTAATATACTGTAATATCCCTTGCAAATGCAGTCTACATGGAAAGACAAATGACAAGGTAAAGGGCAATACAATTCGCTGTATGCAAGGACCTTAGCTACTACTCAACGGCCGCTTTTTTGTTGTCAGTATAGCCCAATAACCAGTGGAAATAGTATCCATGTGTTATCGCGTTTCAATTAGCCTGTGTCCTCAGAAGATATAAAAAATACCTCTAGAGGCAGCATAGTATGGTACAAATACTGTACAGGGTACAAATATTTTCATGCTGTTATATAAAGTAAGGTTAAAAGTACATTTTCAAAATAGAATTAACAACATATTGTCCGTGGTCTAAAACGATGGTTAGCATGTCACAATTTGCCTGTTTCGGGCAATGAAAGCGTTTTAGTTGATAGGTTAGTTGTTGATAATTTTTTGTTGTTGTCAGGATGTTATGATGACCATTTCTCTTCTACATTATTTGCTTCCTTTTTTAAATTTTCAAATTCATGTCTACACCTTTCCAATTCGTCCAGACAAATTTTCACACGTTTTAAGGCATTTGAAAGATCGGTGGCTTTATACTGAAGTGCTTTAGAGGATGCATCGATAGTTTGTAGAATTTTGCAATGGAAAACTAATAACATAATAAAATTGTAGTTCTCGATCTTCTCCTTGAGTGAAATAGCTTAATTTGTTTTAACTGATTTGTAATTTAATAGAATTGTTTTCGTTAGCGCTTTTTGGACTTCAACAAACCGAACTTTTAAAGTAAAAATAGCATCATGAAGTCCTGGCCATCTAGTACGGTTTAATGTTTTTAATGTTATCGAAGTTGAAGACCCCCTTTCTTTATCAGATATAAAACTTGATAATAAATTCCATCTTTTGATACTATGCTCAAAAAATTATAAATTTGTTGAATTATTTCAAAAAAATGTTGCATATCAATAACCTCTCTTACTGCATCATTAAGTACCAGATTTAAGTTATGAGCAGCATAGTGATCATATGCCGCATTTGGCTCGATATCTTTTATACGTTTTTAAACTCCAGCATAAGTGCCTTTCATTGTGTTAGCACCAACATATCCTTGTCATCGACACTTATTTAGAGGCATATTTTTGTCTTTTATGGATTTAATAATTTGGTTGAACATTGCTATGGGAGGTTGGTCCTTAACTTCATGAAATTCTAAAAATGACTCTTTAATGAGAGCCATTTTGAGATTCCATTTTCGTCTTTCTCGATCATACTATAACGGTAAAGTTCACACATTTGATCTGTTTTTGAAATTACTTGAGTCGTATCGAATATCGTAGAGTAAAATGGTGCGGCATTTATTTCATTTATGAGTGCATTTTCTATTTTTAGAACCAGAACAGAAATGAGCTCATTTTATATTATTGGACTTAAGTATATTATCTTGCCCTTTGGTTTACTTAACAATTCTTGTAAAATCGGATTGTATTTTGCTAATAACTTAACGATACTCAAAAAGTTTTCTCGGGAACTTGGATCATTGCTATCTGTCTTTTTTTTGTGGCCACGAAATGCTAAATTACACGTTGAACGTGTTAGAGCGCCAAAAAGATTTTTCTTTCTTGATCATGGACTCTTGCTCTTCATCTAGTGTTCCATGTAGCCACCATTGTTGATACGTAAGACAAGAATCCAGGTGAATTTTCGATGTCTTGTGTCTTTCTATGGCGTCTACAATATGTAGACGTCACAGCCTTCCATCCAAACATGAATAACCAACATACGCCTTCTGAAGTATTAAGGAATATGATAGTCATGTACGTCCAAGTTTCACGCCAGACGGAAACAAAATAGTAATGTTTTTCTAGGAAAGATCTATCGTCACTGTCTTTAAAGAAAATACTCTTAAGTTTACAATGTCTGTTTTCGATCACGAACCATTTCATTTGATCATTTAGTTCTTTAAAATTATCCATATGGTGAAGATGCAATATTGTTCACACTAAAATATAATTCACTTTGATTTTTGCTTGTACCTTATTATGGGTGTTCTGGATCTGGATATACACTGTTGTCGGATGCTGCATCTGTTATACTGTTACTTTTAGTTACGGCCAATTCTTTACTTTCGGAGCACTGTTGACTCGCTTTTTCACCAATAAAATCATCATTCTTAAAGTACTGACTAATTTTAGGTAACTTTTTATTTTTTTAGACTCCCTCTTTCTCTATCGTTTTTCGCACCCACTTAGATATTTTCTAGAACTAGACATGTTGACATCTAACTTTCACAATTAACTTTACTTTGCCTCTATTTACAGTTTTAATAAAACAAAAACTACGAAAAATCAAAGATACAAATGACCAATTGTCATAAGAATCAAACGAAAAATGCGTAGTAGATCCCTCCGTACTTAAAAAATAGAAATACGGGATTCCCCTAACATCATGCATCACTAGCCCGCCAGCGCCACGAAAAAAGTACTGTCTTGGTTAACGAAATGCTGGAATTTCCAGAGCATCACTAGCTCGCCCGCGCCACCAAAGTACTGCGACAAAAATTGAAATAACCAATGGATGCGTTCTAAAATTGATCGACATCCTTTTCTTCTAAATGCGTTTAAATCTCAATAATTTAAAAAAGGAATAAAAAAAAATGTTACTTTGTTATCTCTCTAGAGCGTTTGAGATTGTAAACTCGTTTTACGAAACTATACTCACACAAATTTTGTTTAGAAATAAAAGTGATAGATAACAAAGTAAAAATTGTTTTTAGTCCTTTTTTAAAAAATGAACTATCACAAATATCAATCTATAACTTTCAATCAATAACTTAATAATTTATTTGAATTTGTATATGGTCTTGTATATGGTGTCTAACTTCAATTGATTTTCAGTAAGTAACTTATATAAAATTTATAATTTTTACTAAATTTTGTTAAAAATGTTAGGTTACTTCCGAGCTCGCGGCCTCTTGGACCGATGACCCCGACGGGTCGGGGACCCATGATATTTTGCCAGCCCTGTCACCCTACAGTTACGCCATTGGCTAGGGCCATCTATGGGCAAATTTCGGTTTTCTGTTTAAAGATTATAATACCTTATAGAAGAAACAGCAACTCATGAAATCACTCTATCTCCCTATATAAAGTCCAGTATCTTGCACGTTCCCTTCTAAAAATGTTTTTTTCCATCCCGAACTAACCACTTTTTCCATCCCGAACTAACATCCTGAACTAACGAACTGCCCTGTTGATATAAGTATGATTGTTAATGTTCCGAATCTGATAATGAACTACTTTCTAACTGTGGAAATTCAAAAGCACTAAAAAGGGGAAGGCAATATTGTTTGAGTGAATTTGTCTTAAATATACAACCAGATTAAATCATCACCTGATGATGCTAACATGGTTAGCGAAACGTGCGTCGAGAAGTTTCAAAAAGTGATTTGGTGTTTAGTGGTAAATCTCTTCGAGTTTATTGTTTCATACCGAAGGTTCCAATAGAAGAATTCTCGTCTCAGATCGCGGACAATATGTTGTTAATTCCATTTTGAAAATGGACTTTTAATAGCAGAATGAAAATGTTTGTACCGCTTACCCGGGCTGCATCTATTTCCTATCTTCCGATAAAAAAGATTAATTTTGCTCTGACAATATCGAAAGGAAATAGACTGATTTCGAAAAAGGTGAAATTAGTGCTTTTTACTCTTCCGGGCTGACATGTAACATATAAGTGTCATTGCTGATAAATTGGAAAGATCAAAAACTGTAGTGAATATTTTTGAAAATTGAAAGAAGAGTCTGGCAAAAAAGGGTAAGTGAAAGGGTAAAAAGTTTTAAGATACTCAAAGAAACGGGTCTAAACGTACGCAAAAAAACCATATTCAACAAAATGAATTATTGCGGAAATTTCGAATATACTGCCAAATTGTTTCAGCCTCATTTGCTGCTTAGACATAAAGTGCAGCGGCAATTTGTTAAAGAAGCGATGATCTGGGATTCTCAGTGGATACAAATTTTGTTTTACGATGAAAATAAAAATCAATTTGGATGGGCCATGGAAATTGGGCCATGATTTACCATAAAACTAAAACATTCTAAACGCCAGTAAGGGGGCGATTTAATAATGGTTTGAGTGTGGGTTTCTTTGAACGAAGTGGGCCTTCCAGTATTTTTTCGGGCAAAATTAATGTTAATGGATACAGAAAACTTCTGGCAAAGTATTTCATATCGATCGGAGCTGAATTGGGTGACGGTTTTTCAACACCGGTTTTTCCAGCGAGACAATGCACCAGTACACATCACCAGTCTTGTAAAACACTGGTTTGGTTTTAATAACGTGAATATTTTAGCTCTGCCAGCCAGCAGCCCCGTTGTTAGCAAAAACGGGGACTGTACCAATAATTGAGGTATATATAAAATTTTTTGACATTACACTTAAAATTTTTACAAAATTTAGTAGTGACTATCTATTCAGTCACACTCATGACTCACTATTAGTTTTTCATGTTTCACTTATTGTTTTTAGAGAAAACTAAAATGTTTTATATAGAATAAAATATTTTTAAGTTTGTGTTTAGAACTGTCAGTTAATTGTCATAATTTATCCTTTTATTAGCTGTCCTTAAAGTTTTTTTACGCACATTATATTTTGTAAGCTTTCATTGTTAATTTTAATTTTAAAAAATCACTTACATTTGCTTGCAGCCTAGAATGTTATTATGTCGATCAATCTACGATAATTTTAACAGAATTAAAAATTGTTTGTGAACTTCTATTAGTATTTAGTGTTATTTATTTGGTTATATATATATATATATATATATATATATATATATATATATATATATATATATATATATATATATATATATATATATATATATCTATATATATAAACATATTGTCTAATCAGTTATTTGATAAATTTTATCTCACTGATAAAAAGATTTTGCTGGAGAGTACTATGCTGCATTACTGGATAAATGTTATTAAGAATTAATTAAAAAAACAGCCTCATATGGCCAAGAAAAAATGGTGTTTCACCTCGGTAATGCGCCCGACCATTCATCCGCTGATGCAGTAGCAAAATTGGTCAATTTACGTTACGAATTGTAGCCACATCCACCCTAGTCTCCAGATTTCTCCCCTTTCAACTTTTTTCTCTTCCCGAACATGAATAAATAGTCGACCGGAAAAAGAAATAAAATCCAATGAGAGCATCATGGTCGAAACAGAGGATTGTTTTGTAGAATTATGCAAGTCGTAGGTTTTGGAAGGCATACAAAGGTTGAAAGGCCAGCATAAAAAATTAAATCGATTTTCAATCAAAAAACCATATTTCATTTTAAAAGTAACTGATTTTCCACTCTACCTCATACCTCAAACTCTTAGATTTCGTGTTGCACAATAAAAACGTGAACGAGTGGATGCTTGTTGATACAGATTTTGCTTGCGATAAGGATGCGTGCATATGAAGAGTGATTTTAGAGTGTCCGAATTTTCGATAGGGGTCGCTGTCAATCCAACTGTGAGTTTGCGCGCCACCAGTGTCAAAATTATTCAGTATAATCTGGCAAAATGAATGTTTAACATCAGAACAACGCTTGCAAATTGTCGAAATTTATTATCTAAATCTGTGTTCTGTGTGTCAAACTTATAGCGCACTTCGCGAATTTTTTGAGCCAAATAATCGTTTAACCGAGCGTTGTATTCACTGAATTTGCCCTCTTTGCCTTGCCCCTTTTTGCCCTCTAGTGGTTGTGCTCAGAAACCACAAATTTGAAAACATATAGCTAAGTTCCACCGGCTTGTGTTTAAAACCACCTATTGTATGTCTATATACCTAATCTACTTAATATTGTTGCATTATTTTATTCTGGACGTAGATGACAGTCAATGGAACAGACTGACTGTAAAATACAGCATGGTGTTTATCTCCGCTTGTCTGTTTGGAGGTTATAAGTTATATATGCGGTAAATTTATCACATAAATATGTGTCATATGTTTTTTTTGTATTTATTATGTTTACAACAACGGAAAAGTTTTTTATAGAAGAAAAAAAATATATTCACTGAAAGAGATGGAGAAACTAGCTTCCAATGACATATTCACATTCTTAGATGCAATTTCATCAGATTGTGAATCTGAAGAAGATTGTGATGTAAATGAAGATATTTTAATGAATCTCAATAACTTGTCTATAGTTATTGAATATCTCTAATCGGTTATAGATAACAGAACATAAATTGATTGTGAAAATGTTATGATTGATGTTGGCGCCTGGAAGGAGGAAGACAATATTCCTGTGTCTGTGGTTAGAAACATAGAACTTGCTAAAAAAATAATCTGGATCTGGCAATCAACACATAATTATCTTACCAATATTAAGGAGTTTAGAAAAGAAACTGGTCCCCAGATTACGGATGATCTTTAGATACACCGGTGGATGTTTTTTTATATCTCTTTCCGAAAACTTTGATTGATAAAATCGTATTCGAAACAAACTTATATAAGCTTCAGAGGCGCCAGAGGTAACCCTTCATTTATACCAACAAATGCTAAGGAAATTAAAACTTTCATTGGTATAAACATTTTGATAGACATAAAAAAATTATTCAGTTATTGTGACTACTATTCAGCAAACCAGAATTAAAAGATCATTACATTAGTTTAATAACAACTAGAGATCGATACGCTTGGCTTCTCGTAACTCGTAACTCTCCAGAGTATGACAAACTGTACAAAGTTCAATTATTATTGGATACGTTTCACATATCATACAACAGCCCATAAAAATACCTATCAATTGATGAAAGTATGATCCGATTTAAAGGTCGCAGCTTTTTAAAACAGTATATGCCTCTCAAACCTATCAAGCGAGGGTATAAAGTTTGGATACGCGCTGAAGAGTATCTATACGTTTGCCAATTCCAAATATATGTTGGCAAAATCAATAATCAACCCGAGAAATATTTGGGATGTAGGGTAGTTTTAGCTTTTACAAGAGTAAATATATGTGGTAGGGGAAGGCTACCACATACAGTGCTAGCCAAAAGCCCCCCCCCCCCCCATCTTTTGAACGGTTATACTTAAACTAATGAAATTTTGTGTGAAAATGTGAAAATGACTGCACGTAAACTCCTTTTCTAGTGATAACTGATGACGTAATTATCATAGATGGCGTCACAGTGCCATTGTGACCAATAATTTTCAATGGGATCTTATGGCAAGTGACACCTCATTAGAAAGGTATTTAAAATACCTATTCAATCATACTAATTTTGTTTGGGTTCAAGGTAGTTTTGTTGCATACAATAAATAAACACTAAAATTTCAGTTTATTTATAGCATATATATATATATATATATATATATATATATATATATATATATATATATATATATATATATATATATATATATATATATATTATATATATATAGTATATTCAGTTTATTTATAGTATATTTATAGTATAGTTTGATAAATTTTTCAATTATGTGCAGTTACAAAAATCGCTTCAGAAGGAATTTATTTTCGCCTGTAGTACTGTAATTGCCAACAGAAAATACCAAAATAACTGACAAAGAACTACAGACAAGTGGCCAATCTGAATGGAGAGTCAGTAAAGATGGACTTGCGTTTACAAAATGAAGAGATCGCAAATTAGTTCTTTTTCTTGGAAACTATCATGATCCTTTAAATGAGGCAACTGTCACCCGTAAACAAAAAGGTGGAAGTTTATCCACTTTGGGATGTCCAATCATGATCAAGGACTATAATCAGCATATGGGATATGTTGACAAAACCGACATACTAAAATCCATCTATGAAATAGATCGCAAATCAAAAAAATGCTGGCATAGAATAATGTGGTATTTTATAGTTCTGTCCGTTTTAAACTCTTTCATTATATTCAAGCAGAAAGTACAATCAGCAGTTCCAAATCTAATTTTTTTTAGGATGCCAGTGGTTTCAGGGTTGATAGGTACTCGCATAAAGCCAGTAATAAAATTACATCGAAGTTTTCCTCCCACAGTAATAAATAATTTCAAACCTGTAGTACCGTATGAGTTGAAGTTTGACCAGTGCTTACATATGCCACAACATAGCACGTCAAGGAGATGCGGCCTTTACAGCACTAGTAAAGAGCTGCACAGAATAACGTGGATATGCACCACATGTCAAGTGGGTTTGTGCCTTTCTGAAAAAATAACTGTTTTATGTCATATCATAAAAAATAATGCTTTAGATTCCACATGTATTTCAAGTAATAAAGATTTTGTATAGCTTCTATGATATCTAAAACACTGGGGAACAATTTGAAAAATAATTTCTGTAGAGTTCGATATTTAAGCTGTTTTATACGTAAATTGACATGCTAATTCCAAAACTTTATTTAGTTTTTTTCTATCACGCCAACTTTTTTCTCTACAGTTGTTATGCATCCGACTAAGCTTGGCGAATCACAGAAGTCACTAGAAGCTCTCCTACCGGCGAACCTTCTTCGACCTAGGAGTGGGTCATTCAGTTTCTTTGCGTGAAGAATATGGCGACATAAAGAAAGTCATTGACTTGTTGCAATATAACATGCACCAATGGATCATCTGTGTTGACTTTAAAATGGTCTGTTTTCTTCTTGGTCAGCAACGCAGGTATACCAAGTATCCCTGTTTTTTGTGCATGTGGGACAGCAGAGCTCGTGAGAAGCATTGGGTGCAATCGAACTGGCTGCCAACATCTGACCTAAGACCTGGTGATCCAAACATTTTAAATCAGCCATTTCTCGACAGAAAAAACATTGTATTTCCGCCTTTGCATATAAAACTAGGTCTCATGAAACAATTTGTTAAGGCTTTGTCAATTGAGGGAGACTGCTTTAAGTATATCATTTCGGCATTCCCTAGCCTGTCGCTACAAACAATGACCGAACTTGAAAGGAATGCTTGGTTGGTTTTTAAAAATATTGTTAAAGACATTCTTGGAAATACACGAGCCCCGAATTACATCGAAATTGTTCAACAGCTCTTGGAGAGCTTTAAAAAGCTTGGTTGCAACATGAGCATCAAATATAGTCGTCTTGCTAACTTCCCAGAAAATCTTGGTGCTGTTAGTGATGAACAGGGAGAACGATTCCACCGAGATCTAATGGTTATGGAAGCGTGGTATCAAAGTAAATGGGATGTCATTATGATGGCTGACTACTGTTGGAGCATCAAGCGAGAATGTCCACAAACTGAACACTCCAGGAAAAACTACAAGAAGAAATTTTTACCATAATATCTTTTATTTATTTTTTGTATAAACACAATTTAACTTTTAATAATATGTTAACCTCTGTATGAATAAAATATTCTAATCTATCTGGTCAGATCCACCTTATTTCCTTTCGTATGTACACTTTTAAGGTAACACTTTTAATATACTTTTAAGGTAAAATGAGGAATATGCTGTAGCTTAACAACTTGACGTGATAGAGAAAAACTGTGAATATTTTTTAATTCAGAGATGAAAAATTAGTTAAAAACAAGTCACAGATCCAAGTCAACAAATTTGCTGTTCCCCAGTGTAATTAGACGTACCCGACTCTATTTTCCTAGCGATTACATACCGAGATCATAGTCTAAATTTTTTTCAAAGCAACAATTATCTCAAAATATTTATTTTTGTATATTCTAAAAACATTAAAGAACAGTGTTGTTCATGTTTATCTCAACTTTCTAGAAAAAAAAAATGTCGAAAACAAAGGGTTAAAACGAAAGTAAGTACTTTGTTACTTGACCACGTGGCAAATTTTACGTAACAATCGTTGGCGTCATACGTTTGGTGAATAGGTTCAAAATCAATTGCCATTTGTCACAGAATTTAACCCCAAAATTTTCTTTAGCACCAAAGTTGATTTTTCCCTAAATAGTCATGTTAATAAACAAAATTGCCTCATTTGAAGAGAACATAAAATAATCCAACAATTACCGTTGTATCCAGAAAAATGTACCGTATGGTGTGGATTGTACGCTTATGACATCATTGGGCCGCATTTCTTTAAAAATCAAGTTGGAAAGCATGTTACCGTTAATGGGACATTACAACGGAATTACAAACGGGGATATCGATGATTATTTAATTCCGAATTTGAATAGTATTGATCTGGAGATGTGAACGGCTCAACAGGACGGGTCCGCACATCATATAGTCAAAGCTATAAAATTATTTCGAGGCACGGACATGTTAATTTACCATCAAGGTCATCTGACTTAACGTCTTTACATTATTTTCTTTGGAGCTATGATAAATTTTTGGTCTCTGTTGATAAATCACCTTGATACTTAGATACTTAGATACAGATTGATACTTAGTCAATATACCCAAGCCAATATACCTAACAATAAAAACATTGCGGACATAAGACCCCAATTGCTTGAAGAATGCGCTTTATCAGAAGTAGCCTTGAAAGATATGCCATTGAATGTTATTTCGGATAAAATAAATATTTTCAAGGCATCTAATTTGCTTGTTGTTTTATTTGAATTTAAATTTTGAACGTACTAAAAAACCCTTATTGGACGTTTCCTCTTACAGCACATTAAAAGACACGTTGCTTGCAATCATGCCGAGTTAAAATAAGCTCCCACACATAAAACTCTATGCTTCTACACATTAGAATGACATACACGTATATTCATATGGAGCATATGGGGCTCTCGTATATATTCAAACCTTCTAGGTCCTCGTTTCTCAATCTTTTTGGTGTCGTAACCAACTAAATAGCTAAAAAGTGTAGTACAAAATGTTGCGACCACCTCACTACACTATGTTAATTTGACGTATATCAAAGTTTTACATCGGCCGGTTAACACGGCGACGATTCCTTCTCTTTTCAGTATCGTGTTTTATGAAAAATCCTAAATTATTCGACTTGAAAAATCAACAAATGAAGCTATGACACCGCAGTTCTTCAAGTATCCTATTTAGTTGCATTAAAAGTGGTTATTTAGTCTAAACCCCACACGAATGCAGAAAAACTAATTTTACCCGCTTAGTCCGGAAAAAGCAAACAGTTAAAAACCACCGCTTTTAAATGACATAATATCGAGACGTATTAATAAATGGCCAATGATGTTTACGATCAAATGATTGAAAATGTTAAATTACGTGAATTTTTTGCTATCCAGTTCGCTGAGTCAACAGACTTGTCGAAATTGGTGCAATTTTTGTGTTTTGATACGAATGCGAGGGGTCAATTAAGTTTTAATAAATGCATTGCGGTATGTACTGATGGCGCGACAGCGATAACGGTGTCTTCCGCATTGCTTTCTTCACAGAAATGCGCTTGCTACAAAAAGATGCCAGATAATTTACATAATGTTGTCAGAAGCCGTAAAAATTGTTAATTTTAGTGAAAGCCGAACATTGCAGTCTAGACAGCTTTTCACTTTTTAAATAAAAAAAAACAATTTACTAAAGACAGACAAAGTCAATGCCTTCATTAAGAAGCTTGATATTTGGATTATACATCTTGAAAAACACAATTTTATTGTGTTTACTTTAACATCCTATTATACTACCAAAAATATGGATTTAGGAAATTCTGCAATTCTGCACTTAGCAATAATGATTTGTCGAAAAGATGGGTTCTCAATCTGTTTGATGAAAATGTCGTTCCAGTTGCTGAATTACCTGTTGAGATTCACAACAAACTTACTGAAATATCGGCCGACAAAAATCTACAACTAGAATTTTTAACTCAAGATTTAGATAAGGTTTGGCTTACACGACGATGTTAATACGTAAGTCTAGTAATGGAAGATTTGAAAACATTGATCCCCTTCGCTACTTTTTACTTATGCGAAAAAAGCTTCTCGTCTATGGTGGCTTTAAAAACTAAACATATAAATCATCTGTTATCACAAGAAAATATGTTGCAATGGTGACTTAAAAGTTCTAGAAAATCAACCGTCGCATTAAATTATTATTTCAAATATCTTTAGCTATTTAAATTTATTTTTTAACTAACTTAACTTATTTTTAAATTAAAAATCTATATAAATAAAAATGTAAATGTAAATGTTCGTTTGTTCAAAATCTTAAATATCCGAAAGTTCTTCACCGATTGCTTTGACATTTTTGCACAACCTTGCATTCGAATACGCGCGAATTATATTGTAAAAACCGACCCCTTATCTCTGGAATGCATATAAAGAACTATGTCGTATTTACTTTATAGATTATTAATAGTTTTTGTATTACTTTATATTAATATAAATATAGGAATCAAATTAATGTTAGATAGATAGATTTATATTTTCAAACTGTTTTTAAACCGAAGGCTCTGCCGGTTCGCAGTTTTGAATATTCTATCATTAAGTTATAAATTGTTTTGTATAACAAATAATTAATGTTGCAATTTCGAGATATAACTAATTAAAGTTTGTTACCTGATACAATAAAGTGTTTTTTAAAAACCAAGTTTTCAAGTACAAGCATATAATTGGCACAGTCGGTAGGATACCTGAAGGCCCTTGTTAAAAGCTACGTTTGGAAGTTGCAAAAACCATTCCTAAAAGACGAGCAAACATTGGACCGTCAGTTTAACTATTCAAAAGGTACGATCTAGGAACTACAACGGTAACGATCAACAATCCGGTAAGAAATATTGTTTGAATAGTATTTCCTTTCGATCCATTTATTTAGTTGTAAGAATTGATGCATATTAATTTACTTTTATAATTAATTGAGATATAAAAAATTGTATGTCATCATTAGACGCTATACTAGAAGATATTACTGAAAATTTTAGTAGTTTAAGAGTAACTTCTTGCAGTAATAAGTTAATTTTAAGAAATAATTTAGATTTAAATAAAAAATACTTATCGAACATGGCAAAGATTACCGATGTTAAAGAATTCGCTTCTATTATTATACCTTTCGACGGAAAAAGCGAGCATTTAGAACGATTTATTTCAACCGTAGATAAATATTTTAATAGATATGGCACAACAGATGATAATCATTTGAGCGATTATGTTTTTGCATCTATTTCATCTAAACTCACTGGCGAAGCCGCAAATTTTATTCTCTGTAGACCTGATCTCGGTACGTGGCCTGAAATAAAAACAGCTTTACGTGAAAAATTCGGTGACTGAACGAGTAGGCAAATTCTCCAACAACAATTGACATTTCTGGTTCGAAATAAAAATGAAAATGTATTTGACTTTATTGAACGCATTAAGGTACTAAAATCGCTTTTGAATCTTAAAATTTTAATGGATACATCAATTGACCATCTTACCAAGCAAGCATTCATAAATAAAACTGATATTACAGCCACTACAGTACTTATATCAAACGTCAATTCAAAATTAAGAACTCTTTTAATTTTACGAAATCCTCAAAAGTTTGAAGACGCAGCAGACCTAGTATTAAATCATTCATTCTTCGAACAGCAGGTTAATTACAGAAATAACAATAATAATTATTCCCCAAATATGCGACCTAAAATAAATGTGCAAACCCAAATACAAATTCCACCTAACTTCTGGCAAAACCAAAATGCACATCCAATACAAAGACCTAACTGGCAAGATCAATCTGCACAACAACAATTCAAATGGCCAAGTCAGCCTATAAACGTTCAACCAAGACCTGTACAACATCATTTCCCGACAGCAAAACAAGTATTTGGAAGACCTGTGAACGTATTTTCAAGAGAAAATTCACACAAACCAACTGGAACACCTACACCAATGTCCACAAGCAGTCGTATTCCCTCTATTCAACATAGGAACATGCCATTTAAGCAGACGCAACAAAATTTCTTTAATCAAGGTCAGAAACCCTCATTCATATCGGAAGAACTTCATCACGTGAATATCGACGATGATACCCAAGGCAGTGAACATTTTACTCGACCTGAGAATCAAGCAACCTCTTATGAATCACAAAATGAGACGAATTATTACCCGTATTCCTACGAAAATTATGGAAGTGAGAACGCAGAATACGATTACCACCAATACACTCAAACAACATCAGATTTCCAAACTCCAAATTTTCAGAAAGGCGAAGAAGAAAACCACCCGTCTTAGATTTAAACAATATTCAATTGAACGCCCTACCATACATTGACATCAAAGATCCTCCTGTAAAATTATTAATAGATACTGGATGTCATATTTCTATCATTCGACCTGCCATAGTAGAACATCATTTTCCAGAACCAATTTATAAATCAAACACCCCAATAATCACATGCACGGGACGAGCGAATGCTCAATACAAAGCGAGAATACCCATCTTTAAAAATCTTTACCCTTGTTTAGACAACTTTGAATTCACTCTTTTCAATTTTCACGATTATTACGACGGAATAATAGGTACAAGAGATCTTCGACAGCTAGGTATGAATATCGACCTGATTAATCAAGTATTATATAATGGTAAAATAGAAATTCCACTAAAATATCGTACAGACTTTGATACTCAAACTTTGGAGATACCACCTAACTCGAGTATTATCAAACGAATAAATACGGATTTACCAGAAAATACAGAAATTATTATACCCAACACAACATTTCGAGAAGCTAAGATACCTTCACTTCTGACCCAGGTACAGAACGGTGCAGTTACGTTAGAGATTAGAAACGCTAGCTCTAAGTCAGCTTTAATCCAATTTGACCCCACCTCAATCAGACAATTAGCCTGTAAATTTGAAAAAGAAGCATTTGAATGTTTTTCCTGTGAAGAAATCACTTCTGGTTATACATATAATGACGACAACGACGAAAAATTCAACTTTTCTTTAATAAGAACCGACCACCTCAATTCAGAAGAGACCAAAGAAATTAAGAAATTAATATTGTCCTTCACAGATATATTTCACCAACCTGATGAAAAATTAAGTTTCACTAATCAAGTTAAGCATGAGATTAAGACTACAGACGATATCCCAGTTTATTGTAAATCATACAGATACCCTTATGTACACAAAAAGGAAATTCAAGAACAAATCACTAAAATGCTTGATGAAGGAATAATTAGACCATCTATGAGCCCCTGGTCATCACCAGTATGGATTGTTCCAAAAATAATTGATGCAACAGAAAAACAAAAATGGCGCGTCATCATAGATTACCGTAAGATCAATGAGAAGCCTGTTGACGATCGACACCCTTTCCCAAATATATCAGATATCCTTGACAAGTTAGGAAGATGTCAGTATTTTACCACATTGGACCTGGCATCAGGATTTCATCAGATTGAGATGCATGAAGAATCGATACCTAAGACAGCCTTCACCGTTGAGCATGGACATTACGAGTACACTAGGATGCCGTTTGGCTTGAAAAATGTTCCAGCTACATTCCAGCGCGTAATGGATAATGTTCTTAAGGATTTACAAGGAAAAGTCTGCCTCGTATACATGGACGACATAATTGTTTTTTCTACCTCGTTACAAGAACATAATAATTTAAAACTAGTATTTCAAAAATTAAGAAAACATAACCTGAAGATACAATTAGATAAGTCGGAATATCTATGTAAAAGCGTTGAATTCTTAGGACACATCATCACACCCGAAGGAGTAAAACCGAATCCGAAGAAAATAGAAGCCATCAAAAGATTTCCCATACCTCGGACAGCGAGAGAAATTAAATCATTTTTAGGCCTAATTGGTTATTACCGTAAATTCATAAATAATTTTGCCAAATTAGTAAAGCCAATGACAAATTGCCTTAAAAAGAATCAAAAAGTTGAACATAATTCTGAATTCGTAAACTGCTTTGAAACATGCAAGAAAGTCTTAACTAATGACCCTATTTTGCAATACCCGGATTTTAACAAAACTTTTAATTTAACTACAGACGCATCGAAGTATGCAATTGATGCAGTTCTCTCACAAGGACCCATCGGAAAAGATGTTCCTGTGGCCTTTGCATCTAGAACCTTAAACCCTGCAGAAACAAATTATTCAACAATAGAGAAAGAACTGTTAGCTATAGTATGGGCTGTTAAACACTTTAGACCTTATTTGTTTGGAACTAAATTTAAAATCATAACTGACCATAGACCCCTTCAATGGCTCTTTTCAATTAAGGAACCAAACTCCAAACTGGTCAGATGGAGACTTAAATTAGAGGAGTATGATTACGAGATAATTTATAAAAATGGAAAACAAAATACAAACGCTGACGCATTATTTAGAGTACAGCTGAACCATTTTGAAGAAGAACCGAATGATTCTAAAGATCAAAACGATCAACTATCAACTTTAAATAACTTAGACCCTAATGAAATTCCCACATTAACAGAAGAAGAATTAGAAACAATATTAAACGCACTTCAGCCATCCGAACAACCGCAAGAACAAAAAATTAATATTATATCTGACATACAAATTAGACCACCTAATGAGCTACCCACTGATTTAAAAACACAGCATTCAAACATCGAAAATCCAGTACTAGGAGCCCCATACACTGAAAAACCCTTGAATACATTCAAAAATCAAATAATATTTAAAGATCAAGACGGAAGTAAATTACGAGTACAAAAAGAATACATCTTCAACAAGAACAGAACCGTTATAGGATTACCTAAACATACAAACGAAGAAGATATAATTAAAATAATTAAAGAAGACTTTGTCCCAAAACAAACATATTGTTTACACTTTAAGAATAAAACTTTCGAAGTCCATATATTGAATACATTTCAAAAATATTTTAAACATGGGTCATTTAATCTACTAATATCAAATACACTTTTGGAAGACATCATCGATGAAAATGAACAAAGACTAAAGTTAAAATATTACCATGAAACAAAAACGTCGCACCGTGGAATTAACGAAAATCTGACAGCCATTAAGAAACATTATTATTGGCCTAATATAGACTCTGACGTTAGAAATTATATTAACCTATGTGACATATGCCAAAAATCCAAGTACGAACGTCACCCCAACAAACTAATATTTAAGCCAACACCAATTGGATATGAACCTTTTAATCACATTTATATGGATATATAAAGACCCATGGTCAATCGTTTCTTACATTAATAGATAGCTGTTCCAAACTAGGACAAGCGTATCCAATAGTGACCACCAATTCTACAGAAATAGCCGACAAATTGTTAATTTATATTAATCATTTTGGACTTCCTTGTAAGATAACTACTGATAACGAACCAGCATTTAAAAGTGGAACGGTACAACATTTTTGTTCACTTCATGGAATTGAATTACACTTCATAACACCTTATAATCCAAATAGCAATAATCCCATAGAACGTCTACACTCTACTTTAGCAGAAATAATATTAACGTTGAAACATGAAAACCCCTCTGAAAAAATTATTAATTTAATGAATTACGCCCTATTGTCTTATAATAATTCTACACACAGTGCACTAAAATATACACCCTTCCAAATAGTTAGAGGTAAATTAGATTATAAAAATCCACTTGAAACCACTGAGGAACAACGAGTATCTAATTATATGGAAAATCATTATAATAACATCCAAAATATAAACAAATACATTTTTAACAAATTAATAACCAAGCAATGTGATTCTTTAGAAAAGCAAAACGCAAATAGAAAAGAACAAATTCCATATTCATCAGAAAAACCAACTTACAGAACCACAAAAATTTTGCGATTAGACAAGAAAACTAATAAATTTACACCAGTTGTTGAACCAATTATTGATCAAGAAAACGTAGTAATATCTGGAGATTAAAGATACCATAAAAGAATTTTAAAACCCCAACGCTATACGAGATCAAATCTCGAGAAGTAATAATACTCGAAGTAATTAAATAACAATTAGCTTATTGAAACAGAAAGATGCAAAATCATGAACGAATTCTAAACCGAAACCTTATCAATATGTGTTAACCAATAAGAATTCATTAAAAATATATCATTTTAAAACCGTAATATATATATATATATATATATATATATATATATATATATATATATATATATATATATATATATATATATATATATATATATATATATATATATATATATGTTTCTGAGATATAATGATTTCAGAAGTTGTAAGCGTCATAATATGCCTAACTAAAAATATTTTTCTATCGCTGATTGTAACTTACATTTAAAATATAAAATATACATAAGTATAACTATGAGAATAACAGGTAAGTTGAAACCCAGTCCCTTAATTTATACACCAGTGTAACCTTGAGACAACATCTCTCTCTCTCTGTTCAATTGTATGCGTGGCTAGGGTCGTATACCTGTTTTATGTCAGAATACCCAGTAAATGAAATACCGTTAGTCTTGACTTGACTTCGTAGTGAAAGCACGTGTTTATTCTAACCTATTTCGGGCTGTTTTGAGCTTTATAATAAAAATGTCGAAATATTGTTTTATTTGTGCTAAACTCCGTACCCTTTATCATTGTTTGATGACATCAGGATGCATAAAACACAGAAGTCTGCTATTTACCATTGTTTTGAAAAGGTAAATATTGATATTAAGAACACTAATGCAACATACATCATTGACGGAGGATACTTACTATACCGTGTTGTGTGGAATAGCGAAGAAACATTCAACGTTATTTTGATTGCACGACAAATATTAAAGCAGCAGAACAACGTCGTCGTACTTTAGCAACATCTTCATCTTCTGATATTTTATTTGATGAACTTATGACAATTCCTACTAGTCAACAGAAATTTCTTGCAAATACTCATAACAAGTCTCGGTTCATTTCAATGTTGAAAGAAAAGTTTACTACTGAAAATATATTGGTTAAACAAGCTAATAACGATGCCGATGAACTGATTATTGAAACAGCAATAGAGCAATTTAATTTGACAAATACAACTATTGTTGTTGATGAAGATGTAGACTTACTCGTATTACTCACTGCTCGAACTCCAACTGAAAAAACTATTTTCTTTTTAAAACCAGGAAAAGTTCAAAATCAATCGGAAATATATTCATCAGAAAGTTAATCAACTTTTGCAAAGTGTCAAAATCATATACTATTTTTACACGCAATAACTGCCTGTGATACGACATCTGCATTTGACTGGAGGGGTAAAACAACAGTCTTTAAAATGTTTGAAAAACAAGATTTAGTTCAATGTGCTGAAGTTTTTAAAAAAATTCTTCCAACTCCACAAGAAATTATCACCAACGGAATTCACTTTCCTCTTTCTATCTACGGAGCTCCTAAGAAAACTACCTGCTTAGATAAGTATCGATATGCATGTTTTGTTAAAAACACACGAAATAAAAAAACAAGTGCAATTAGCTTGCCTTTCTCCAACCTCAGTTGCTGCTCATCAACATCTTCTTCGGGTATATTACCAAGTTCAAGTGTGGCTTGGTTATCAGCTGGACCCAAAAGACTGGGGTTGGAAGTTGGTCGACAATACATTAGAACCAATTCAGACTTTACTCCCTACGTCGGAAAAACTGCTAAACATAGTTTTTTGCAACTGTAAAAAAGGATGCAGTGCTAAATGTGATTGCAAAAAAGTTGGACTGTTTTATTCTCTGGCATGTACGAATTGTCAAGGCCAGTCGTGCTCTAATGTTGAATCACCAACAGTAGAGGATTCGTTTGCTACCAACGAAGAGACATGCGATACATCGCTACTGACGCAATTCACTTACACCCAGGATGAAGAAGATGAAGAAGATCAAGCAGAAGAAGAACAACAAGAAGAAGTAATTGAAGATTATGAATCGAACGAATACATTTTTCTACTATTTTTTAATTTCCATCGCTTTTATCAATTCCAACACTTGCTAATATCTGTTATTATGCTATAGTTTCCAATTAACCCTTAATTAGTCACGTCGGGTCTATATGACCCACAAGATTTTTAACCAACCGTTTTTTGACCAAAACTTTCCTGTACAAACTTGTCGATCCATCTAATCTCCTACAAATGAGTGAGCTAGAGACCAGTATGCTGAGAACCGCCGTGCTGAGTGCTCATTTTATAGAATTGAGTTTTTGACCCGAGGTGACTATTTACGTTATAAAAAATACAATCTTTTGACCCGAGGTGACTATTAAAGTTGTTAAAAAAAAATTATTTTGACCCGAGGTGACTATAGTGTTTTCAAAATTTATTATTGACTTAATTTTTTTTTTTATTTGTTCCCCTAAATTTTTATTTATCATTTTTAACTTGGGATCTGTGGCTTTTTTTAAAGTAAGTACCTAAATATTACTGTTTTTTTACTTTATTATGTACGTAATTTTGTAGGTCCAGTGTTCTAATTGAAATATTTTTGTTGTATTTTCAGAATGGAAGATCGATTCAGAACTGATGATCAGCTTTTAGCGGAGCTCAATAGAGTAGTTTTAGAACACCCGGATGATTGTGAGGATTCAGTTGAGGAAGATGAATCGGGGGATCAAAATGAATGCGAGGAAAGTGATCATGACTCAGATTCAGTGATTTCTGCCGATGAGTCCGATGAGGATACCCCATATTTGGAATTGGATTCAGCTTATTATTGGTCCAAAGATAAAACAATAAAATGGAACAAAGAAGCTGATACGATCATCAGGTAGAACTGCAAAGCATAATATAATAACTCATCTTCCTGGTTTTCGCTCAGGCTTTAAAAATTCTGACACAGAAGTAAGTGCATTTAACTTATTTTTTACCGATGAAAAAATTGATATGATACTCAACTACTCAAATATGTACATCAGAAATTTAAAAGAGAATTTCAAAAGAAGTCAGGATACTAAAGAGACCGATTCAGATGAACTTAGAGCTGTTCTAGGCTTACTTTTCCTTTCGGGGGCCTATAAAGCTGCTCACTTGAACTACAATGATTTGTGGAAAACAGATGGTCCCCAAGTTTCCTCGCTCACTATGTCAAAACAAAGGTTTTTTTTCTTCTACGCTGTTTGAGATTTGATGACAAATCTACAAGAGACGAAAGGAAAGAAACAGACAATTTAGCAGCGATGCGTGAGTTGGTAACAACTTTGGGGCAACGTTTCGAAAAAGCATACTCCCCCCACGAATATGTTACCATTGATGAACAATTGGTAGCATTTCGTGGCCGTTGCACTTTCAAGCAATACTTACCTAATAAACCTAATAAGTATGGTATAAAAATATTTGCTATGGTGGACGCTAGAACCTTTTATTTAATAAAATTTGAAGTACATACAGGCAAACAACCGGAGGGTCCATATAGTCAATCAAATTCTGCTGAGTCAATAGTCCTGCGACTCATTGAACCCATTAAAGGTTCAGGGCGAAACATTACAACAGATAATTGGTATACAAGTGCACCTCTTGCAAAGTTTCTGTTACAAAATAAACTGACACTTGTAGGAACTTTAAGAAAAAATAAAGCTGCAATTCCTCTAGAGTTTCAACCTCACAAAAGTCGTCAATTGTATAGTAGCCTGTTTGGATTTAACAATATTATGACCCTTGTTTCGTATGTGCAAAAACAACGACAGGCAGTTGTATTGCTCTCCACGCTACACGATGATTCGAATATAGATGAATCAACAGAAGACAAGCAAAAACCCGAAATAATAACTTTCTATAATGAAACAAAAGGAGGGGTTGATTCGAATGATCAATTGTGTGGAAATTATGGAGTTGGTAGAAGGACCAAAAGGTGGCCGCTTTGCTTGTTCTATCACATGTTAAATGTAACGGGAATAAATTCATATATAGCATTTAAGACAAACAACGCCTCTACAGTTGATAAAAACTATTCAAGACGAGTATTTCTTTGCAATCTGGGACATCAATTATTACGGCCATATCTTATCAAAAGAGTTGAAAATCGCTACATTTTTAGAAGTTTGAAAATTCGCACCAAAACTTATTTGGAAGGTCAGGGTGTTGTTCTTCCTGACCCTGTTGATACAATAAACTCGACTGAGCAATCCAAAAAGAGAAAAAGGTGCATTGTTTGTCCAAGCATCAAGGATAATAAGTATTCAACATTTTGTAAGAATTGTAAAAGTGCAGTTTGTAAAAAACATTCCAATATTATTTGTCAAAATTGTACCTAATTTCGCTTATATATTTTGAATTTTAGTTTTTATTTTTAATTTAAATTGTTTCAGAATACTTCAAAAATATGTTTGTTTTAAAAAATATACTTTTGTTATACAAATTTTTCCCAATTTTAAATTTTTTTCTCGAAGTTTTCAAAAAATATAATTTTTTTTTATACATAACTTGAAGATGCATAAATGAGCAAAATAATCAAGTTAATACGTCCAAATACATTATATTCTACTTAAAAAAATGTTGAAAAGAAAAGAAAAATTTAAAAAGTTGAAAAATATTGACTGCAATAGTCGCCCTATGTGTTTAAATAATTCGGGTCATAATGACCCGACTAAAATCAATAACTTTTGTTTTTTTTATATATATAAGAAGCTAGTTTATATCTTATATTTTTACTTCTTTGTAACAAATAAATGTAAATTTAAAAGAATATCTCGTTTTATTTGTTTTTATCAGCCCTAAAAGTGATTAAAAAAAATATATATTTTTGGGTCACTATGACCCGACGTGACTATGAATGTAACTTTCTTTAGGTGACTAATTAAGGGTTAAACAGAATCATAGACCTATGGAATAGGCCTACTGGGAAAACCACATTAAAAAAAAACGCGCTATAGTATACTATCTCAGAGGTGGCGTGGAAACGTGTGCATATTATGACGCTTACAACTTTTTGAATCGTTATATCTCAGGAACGGTGGCTCTTAAGAAAAAAAATAATTTTACGTATATAATAAAAGTAATTTTACAATAAAAGCTACCGTTTTGATTAAAATCGCGAAAACCCCATTTTTTTGACGTTTTCCACGTACCGGGACGATGGGGAATTTGGAAATGTTATTTTTAATTATGTTTTGAACAGTTTTACTCACTTCCAGCTTGATGTGAATTTATGAACCTTTGAATGTTTAGATTGGCCGCACTGTCACAACTGTGGCCGGTAAAAACATGTTTTTTTTTAAACAGCGCCATCTGTTGAACGTAACCGCAACACGCGCAATGTTAAACGTCAATGTTTTCGATTGCATTGTTAAATTTAATTTTCATATATTTCGATTTATTATCATTTTGATTTAATTATTTATCCAGACTGAGCTACAGCAACATGTGGCCGGGTACAGCTAGAACTTTAATAAAATGATGTTTCGTATACGGGTCTTATTTTTTGCGACCCCCCTAGTGCTTGGCAACCCTCAAGTTGAGAAACGATGCTCTAGGGGATTTTTTAATAACTGATTTATAAGTTGTTTATAGATCGAAATATCCCTTTTATTGACGTGTAACGCATGCTTAACATGAGGTTAAAATCAGGGAGATTGATTAACTTCGGTTTATGTTTCACCTTCAATCACCTGTGATCAACGTAGAAGATACTTCAAAATGCATTTGGCCAGTACCCTGCCTAATTACAGGTGTTTCTAAGGTGCAAATCTATATTGAACTTTGCACTCTTGTCTGGAAAACATACACACACATCCACACCGAGAGCAGGAGTTGAACCAGCTGCGCTTTGGCCACCGCACGATCGGATCATAGTATTTAGGCACAGCGCCAACGCAGCCAGAACTATAAATAAAAGGTAATCTTTTAATAAAATGCTTTAATAAATTAAAAAATTTAACTTTTTATAGTAACAAAAATAATTTTTCATTAGTTGTTTGTTTCGTTATTGTACTTGAAGGTTCTAGAAGATTCACATCAATAAATCTTCTATTATACTTTTAATGAATTTTCAAGTTTGTTATATTTTTTCTGTAGCTTGTGAAATGGTGTGTCGTAATTAATGTTTAGCAAATATTTTTGAACTGTGAAGCACTTCAATTTCAGAAAATCTTGATCATCAACTGAGGATAGTTTGTCTAATTCGTACAAAATAAAATTTAAAATTCTTTCATTCTCCTGTAAATTTCGACATATGCGTCGAACAAGTCGTCTTCATTTTTAAATTTTTCCCCATCTTTCCCAATTTTATTCTGAGAGGAGATATTCTTCCATCGTTATGGCTAATTTTTTGCTTTGATTTGTCGACGTTTCGCATGTTTGTACTTTTAGAATCCAATTTTCATCAAGAACGAAAGTTCCTCTTATTTCTATGTTGCCGATAGTTGAGATCTGGAATAAAGAGCAGAGTCTGTGGAGTGGTAGTAGTGGCATGCCCGATTCAAGAGATAAACTGAAATGTGAGAGCTATAGTGACATATCATTCTTTAGTACGACGTATAAAGTCCTAACAAACATGGTAAGGTCGAGGATAGTACCATGTATCGAAGAAGGTATAGAGCAATATTAGGCAGGGTTTAGAAGGGAACATTCAACAACCCCAACATAGAAGGGAAAAGTATTGTTCATTGTCAGACAAATAATGGAGAAAACAACCGAATTTGATAGTTCTGTATTTCAGATGTTGATAGATTTCAGACAGGCGAACAAAGAGTACTAGGATACGAGACTATGGAGAAAATGGGAATACCAGTTAAGTTTATTAGATTAACCTGGATCATAATGCTTAATTCCAAAGTAGTAGCAGCAAAAATCTAACAACACCCCACAACACTTGACACCAAAATACCAACATCCAACAACAAAACCCAATCTACACCCAACCACATCCTACAACATTAGAAACTATGTTTTGGAGAACTGCTGTTGTTCTTTCAAGATCCATTTCTGTGAAGCCTGTTGAAGGCATTTCGAAGCAACATTCATATGCGTGAACACCTTAGATAAAAGCACAGTTAAAAATACAAACTGGTAGCTATCCAGAAGTTTGGTGAGGTGCTTTGCCTCTTATACCTAATCCGTTATTTTTGCGCTTTGAAGAAATTTCTATCAGGGTTTTTATAACATCAGGGTATCTTAACTTGATTGCTAAAATCGAATCATGATGAGATGCTCACCTTGTGGGATTAAGTTTCTTCAGTGTTACATCAGTTTCACTTGTTAAAGATGTCAATATGTCCCATTGGTTAATACTCTGGCCAAAAAACACATATATAGACTGCAATACTGTAAAATAGTTGGCTACATTAACGCCTCCAACCGCGCCATTGATTGATCTCATCATTGATTGAAAATATTCCTTAATTTGTATTTTTTTAAAACGTCTTCTCTTTTACTTCTATGACCATCTAGTGTAGCCGCAGATAAAACGACGTATCATAATACAAAACTCATCTGATCTTTCTTAGATAGATTTTGTGTTAATTATGGCTGAAAAATACTGCGATTTATGTATTTTCTCAATGAGTATTTTCTGAAATGAAAAGATATACAACTGATAATTTGATCTTTTATTTTGATTCTTTATTTTGGGGCACTTAAAAACTTGCGTCTTGATAGGATCGTTCTTGGCTAACAACTACACGGCTGATAAAAAATTCCCATTGTAGTTTTCGCTATGCTCTTTAGAGCCTCTAAATGCAAGAGCATTTTTTGCGAGCATCACAGTTATGTTAATGAGCTTCTCCAAAATTCCATTCCAGAGCCACTCCAGATTCCAAAATATTTCCTAATTTTTTTTTCAATCCATAGTATCATCTAATCTTTTTGTCTCTTCCCACTGATGAAAAGTAATATATGCCAAAATATGCTGTTCAGATTTGGCAGTTGTTATTATTTTTTTAGAAAAGCTCTCTCAATCTTTAAGACCAGTGACCCATCCACTATTTTAGGTATTTTTTTAGTAAACTGCCAACATAATAAGCAATACATGCAGTCCAGTATTTGTGAGTAGGAGGATAGTTGATGTGAGGATATTTAGTTTTGTATTAAAAGTAATTCTCAAACTTTCCGTATAGACAATATATAAATTTGTTTAGCAGGTTAAAATACAGCACATTTTTTTCTATTTTAAACATATAAAAGAACATAACTTTTTATATCTACATGTATCCAAGCAATTTTTTATATGTTGTAGAATCTATAAACTTTAATTTGATGTATAATTTACTTACCCTAAATTGTTCAATTAATAGTTTTAATTTTTTTCCAGAACGAAGGAACTTCATTTCGAAAATGAATTTTTCAATCTATGGGTAAATTATGAATAGGAAAACGTTTATTTGAATGGAATTCGGGCTTATTTGAATGCCTATCAACTAAATTTGATTTAGCCAACATAACTGAAGAATCTTTAAGGGACTTTCATATGAAATTGGTATCAATTTATTCAAAATTTAATTAAAAAAAATGCCTCGACAAAGATGATACGGGAACGGTTTTTGTTAAAGAATAAAGCGTAAATCGAAGGTGGGGAAATTTATTTCAAAGTGTGTCTAAATAGTCCAAGCCCTTATAGTACTATACAGACGCAAATCGCCTTCCAGGAAGATCGCAGAAGAGTTTTGAAGATAAGTCGCATAAAATTAAAAAAACCGTCACGTTAAACATTTATTGCAATCATGGAGTGCTAACGAGGTAACAACAGCAGCAGAAGTGGCCAACCGACAATCCGGGCACAGAAATATCGCTCAAACCATCAAACGTATAAGTGATGGTGCAGTACAACCGAGTGACTCCAAAAACACGTGTCATAATGCTAGGAAGTTAACTAGTGATGAAGCTTTGGTTTATTATATTGACTCATAATTTATTACCTACTTTTACAAACAGACAAGGAAATGGTTAATGAAAGCAGGACATCAATTTTTTTCATCATATCATAGCTTAGTTAAGTCCAAAATGTCTTGTTATTCTTCAAAGGAGAATAATCTACAGGCACTATTAAATACCAAAACATATCGTTTTATCTCTCCACAGGGTCATTAGAAGTGTGTTACCAAATCCATCATTCACGTTAATAAGCAAATGGGATTGTGATGGCAGTACAATTAGAAAAGTTATGGGGGCCACGCGAATTGAGATCTCGGAGTAAATCATCTAAATTGTCTTGATTATGGCTTCAAAGTGGAAGCCAAAACGTGGAGATTTTACAAACGATTTTACAGCGGTTCAACGCGAGAACATAATAATATATATGTATATATATCTATATATATCATCATCATCATCATCATCATCAGCCCGCATCGATCCACTGCAGGATGAAGGCCTCTTCAGCATGCTTCCAACCTTCACGGTCCTGCGCTTTCCTCTGCCACTCGGGTCCAATATACTTAACGATGTCATCAGTCCATCGTGCTTTCGGTCTTCTTTGCGGACGTTTGCGATCAAGCGGTATCCACTCCAGGATTGCCTTGGTCCATCTGTCGTCCCATCGCCTCGCTATGTGGCCTGCCCATCTCCAATTCAACTGTTTTACTCTTCCAATGATGTCACAGACTTTTGTTTGTTCCCTGATCCATGCGCAGGACTTTCTGTCTCGTCTTGTAATGCCAAGCATACATCTTTCCATTCCCCTCTGTGCCACCCGAAGTTTTTGAATTGATTGCGATGTGAGTGTCCAGGTTTCACTTCCGTATGTCATAACGGGTAGAACGCACTGATCGAATACTTTTCTTTTCAGGCAAAGTGGGAGTCTGCTCTTAAACACTATGTTGAGCCTACCAAATGCCTGCCAGCCACATTTAACACGCCGTTCCACCTCCCGGGCGGTATTCCCCTCCATGGAAATCCTCTGCCCAAGATATACAAAGCTGTCCACAATCTCTAAATCCCTTCCTAAAACTGAAATTGTTCTGTCCTGAGTGAAGTTATTGAACATAACCTGACTCTTTTTCAGGTTTATTTTCAAGCCAAATGGTTCGCCAGCCCTTTGCAGTTCTTGTATGCGTCTTTGCAGCTCCTCTGGGTCTTGTGAAATGAGAATAATATCATCTGCAAATCTAAGATGGTTTAAGTTTGCACCATTGATCTTTACCCCATCCTGTTCCCAATCCAGTTTACGGAATACTTCTTCAAGGCCAGCCGAGAAAAGAATAGGCGATATTGCGTCACCCTGCCGTACACCTCGTTCTATATTAATTCCCACTTCAAGATCATCAAGGTGAATTGTGGCTGTAGCTCCATCATATATTGATTCTAATAAGTTTACATAGGCTCTCTCTACACCTTGGCTAAGCAGTGCATCCATTATCGCATGCTTTGAGATGGAATCAAATGCTTTTTCGTAGTCGATAAAAGCCAAGCACAGTGGCATGGTGTATTCGTTGTGCCTTTCTATGACCTGCTGTACAACCTGGATGTGATCCATTGTACTGAATCCACTTCTGAATCCTGCTTGTTCTCTTGGTTGTGCGTCATTCAGTTTTTTTAATATTCTTTTAGAAATTATCTTAGTGAAAACTTTGTACATCACTGATAGGAGGCTTATTGGACGGTAGTTCTTTAAATCTTCCTGTGCTCCTTTTTTATGTAAAAGGATCACTTCTGCATTTTTCCATAAGTCAGGTACTTTTTGTTCTTTGAGGCATTTTGAGTATAATTTTGCCACTGTGTTATGTAACGTTTGACCACCAGCTTTTAGCATTTCGACAGTTACACTATCCTTTCCTGGAGCCTTGCCGTTCTTCATCAATTCTATAGCATTTGTTACTTCCTCCACTAGGATATCTGGTATTATATATTGTTCTTCCGTGGGTATTGCTGTCCCTGACTGGCTCTGATCTTCATATAACTGGGAATAAAACCTTCTGACAATCTCTAACATTTGGGTACGCGTCCTGCACACTGTGCCATCCTCACGCTTTAAAGCATATATTTGCGTTCTTTTGTTTCTCAGCTTCTGTTTAGCTTTGTTAATTCCTTTGTTTTCTTCCAGGGTTTTTTGCACTAGCTGCATATTGAATCGGCGCGTGTCCTCTCTGATACGTTTTCTTATAGTTTTGCAGAGCTCAGTGTACTCGACCCTGCCAAAAGGACTACCTGCATTTCTCATTGCTCGCCGTTTCTTCATTAAATCAATGGTCTCACTGGAGATTTTTGTTTGTTTGAGACATTTTTCCTCTGGTGCTATTGAAGCAGCCGTTTGAAGTACATTGTTGGCGATTTCTTCATATTGAACTGATATTTCCACCTCCTCTGGATCTTGTAACGCAGCAAACCGGTTTGACAAAGCAATCTCAAAATCGCTTCCTCTCTCCAGCAGTTTTCCAGAATCCACCTTGCCCTTCTTTGATCTTACCATTTTTTCGCGCTCTTTTCGACAGTCAATCCGAACCCTTGCTCGTACAATTCGGTGGTCACTTCCAACATTAAAATTGTTAAGGACGGTACAATTGGTAAATATTGTTTTATCGTTCTATATATATATATATATATATATATATATATATATATATATATATATATATATATATATATATATATATATATATATGTATATATATATATATATATATATATATATATATATATATATATATATATATATATATATATATATATATATATATATGTCAGATTTTTTTGGACTGCGTCGGCGAAAACATTGGTTGTTGACTGCGGATAAAGTGTCCCTATTTTTGATGGGGGAGCATATATAGGTACCCTGAAGAGTCTAAACATATGACCTTCAGTTGAATGGATGGGTGGGGCTCGTCTCCAGCCATCAACCAACAAAAATGCTCACACATATATATATATATATATATATATATATATATATATATATATATATATATATATATATATATATATATATATATATATATATATATATATATATATATAAGATATAATTAGAAGAAATAAAATAAAAATAGTGTTGTTATAAAACTTATATATGATACTTTCATTCATGACAATTTTTTTTAAAACCACAATTGTATATAAACTCTAGATATCAAACGTTGATACCTATTTCGAAAAATCTCTTTATGAGACCACAATATATGTCCATGCCTACCTGTTTTTATTTCTACTTTTCCAAATGTTCTATTTGGAATTTATTTTGTGTATGAAAATAAGTGTGTATGACAAACGATTTATTGTCTAATTTCTGTGATCGAAAAGTTGATTTTGGTTTACAGACGGCAGCGCTGTAAACCGTTGTTCCAACACGGGAGGGATTTAGTCCATTTTGTTTCATTAATTGCTCGGAATTAGTTATGGTATTGGGTAATAAATGTTTTCATAGCTCTCGTGTACGCGCTATTATAGATCATGACGTACGATATCTGAATGTAAATTAATTATATCGATGAGGATTGTTTATTAATACTCTATTATCGTAGAATGATTGAAATTTTCGCTCGACTTATTTTGTATTCATTTAATTCTATAATATAATTTGTCCAGAACGTCCAGAAATTATATTAAATTTATAAATATATTATTATTATTATTATTATTATTCACGTATGGACCACGCGAAGTACAATTAGAGGCGTTTGTTGTTGTTCGCCTTCCTTTGTGCCCATACTGATTTCATTCTTTCGCTGTGAGCTTGTTTCCTTTCGTCAGACCAAGTGGTTCCAGTCTTCCTACATTTTTCTCTCTGGCCAACCTTCCAAACGTTAACCTTGTGTCTGAAACAGCCTCTATCCTGAATTTCACTTTGTGTTATATTTGCTGATCTTAGGTCCTCTTTAATTGCAGCAATCCATTTAATTATTTCTACTTTAGCTTTACTCCTATTTTCATAAAATTCGACTATTTGTCTAGTTAACCTACTCGGATTCATCCGTTTTTTGTGTCCGTAAAACTTAAGTCTTCTTTTTCTCATATCGCTATGTATATCTGTGTATTGTTTGATTTCTTGGTTTTCTCGAAGTCGGTATGTTGTGCTATTTATTTGTTTGGGCTCTAGGATTTTTCTTATGATTTTTCTTTCCTTCTTTTCAATGTCCTCGATGTCCCTCTTTCTATTCAAAATGAGCGTTTCCGCAGCATATAGACATTCTGGCTTAATAACTGTGTTGTAATGTCTCAGTTTTGTGTTTTTAGATAGGCATTTTTTGTTGTAAATGTTTTGTGTAAGTCTCAATGCCGTTTCCATTTTTTGACATCTACCCTTATTGGCCGCTTTTTCCAACCCATTTTCCATGATTATTTCACCCAAATATTTGAATTGAGAGACTGGTCTGATGTTACCATATTTTGTTTTTAGAAATGGCGTTCTTAGTCCGTTGCAGATCATGTATTGTGTCTTTTCAAAGTATATATATTTATATATGTATATATATATATATATATATATATATATATATATATATATATATATATATATATATATATATATATATATATATATATATATATATATATATATATATATATATATATATATATATATATATATATATATATATATATAGGTGTGAAATGTAATGATAGTTTCTCGGTTATCCCATGTTAGCTGAATGTCCATTGGTGGACAGTTTCGCTGACGTTTCCATCATTTTCATCCCATCCATCATTTTCAAAGTAAATTTCATTTACTCGGTCGAGTTTCGACAAGTGTATAAAATGAGTTAATTTGTTATGAGTTAATGATTGTTACTGATTGTTAATACTGTTTAACTTTTACTTAATAATTTTTGTTTACTGTTCGTCAATAACTTTTTATCATTAACTAACTTGGCTTCGCCGGATCCGTCCCTAAATATGGATGGGACTTGCGAAGTCATCAAAAGTGTAGGTGTTTGCTGGTGGACCGTTGGATAGGCGTTGTTGTTGTGGTTCCTGCTAACGTAGCATGGGATTGATATATATATATATATATATATATATATATATATATATATATATATATATATATATATATATATATATATATATATATATATATGTATATGTATATATATATATATATATATATATATATATATATATATATATATATATATATATATATATATATATATATATATATATATATATATACAGAAATTTGAGGATAAAAGCTACTGATGAATTTTTGTTTATCTTTTCATTTGTCCCTTTGAGATTAGTTAATGATAGTAAAAATATATTTTAATTTGGCAAAATCCACGACTGACCTCAACTATGTATTATCGTACTATAAAATACATTTACACAAAGGAAACAACTGAACTGGCAACAGAAGAAACAAAGAAAGTGTTGGAAGATGTTTCTCAAGTACTTCCACGCTATGTTTAGTAGGAGAGACTCAAATAGAAATTTGACACTCAAATAGAAAGTTAGTAAGTTTTTCAGAAGTTGAACACCAGTTTCTTTTACCAGTGACAGACGAGAAAGTTTGCAATGCCTTGGCAAATACGCGATCATCTCAAAAATGCTACTTATGTGGAGCTACACCAAGAACGATGAATGATAAATCAGAGGATTTTACCAGTAAACAAGAACATTTTGGCTTTGGATTATCTACATTACACGGTGGGATTCGCTGCTCCGAGCGCTTGTTACATATAAGTTATCCTCAATATAAAAAAATGCCAAGCAAGATGTGAATACGATAAATTACGTATAAAGCAGTATTTTAGACGACATAAAAGTTATTTAAAAAAGAAATTGGATTAATTGTAGATTGTAATTGTAGACAAGATAAATACTCTTTATTTATATTAACAAAAAGCAAACCAAACAACACACAACAGAATACCAAAAATGTGGTTTATAAAATTCCCTGCGAAGGTGGGAAATTCTATATAGGTGAGACATCTAGACCGTTAGATGTTAGAGTAAAAGAACATAAAACCTTCTTAGAAACACCGATTTTAATAAATCTAAAATTTGTCAACATGCATGGACATCGGGACATAAAATCAATTGGAATAATTCCAAAATGGTATTAAAAGAATCGGTAACAAAATATAGAAGATTAAAAGAAACCGCTATAATTAATTTAAATCAAAATAACTGTATTGCTATGCCTTCGGTAGATTTAAATTCAATATGGTTCCCGATTCTAAAGAATAGAATTAAAAACATTTAATTATTTCAATATACAATCAGTACAGTAAACAATCACACCTATATAACCTCACCTATATATATTTTTTTGGTGGTATGTCACTATCATTAACCCTTTGTTACTCGCACTGGGTGATATAGTCACCCAGAGGTATATTTTGTTTGCTATTGTTGGCACAACTGCGAATCTAGACTTGGCCGCCCTTCTAACCTCCAATGGACATGTGTTCTATTAGATTTGATTCGCTTCATTGCATTCATATCAGTATTTGATGCAATGAGCAAGCCAAATGAGCAAGAATGTAAGTATTTTTATCCTTGAGTTTTTTATTTATTTATTCATTTTACTACTGTTTTATGGCAGTTTCCATTCAATTTATTTATTTCTTTTAATTATATTATAATAATTGTCGAAGTAAGTTGTTAGAAAGTTGAGACTAAAAACGTTTGATTTGTGTTTTTTTTTTATTAATTTACTTTTCTATTTCTTAGGAGTAATCTGTTACGCCCAGATGAAGAAATCAGGGCTGCTTGGGATGCTCTATCGGAAGATGAGTTAGAGGATGAGTCAGAAGTACTACCTATTGGTTTCTCTGATTCTGAAGAGGAATGTGTAAATGATGAGGACAAAAATCACGACAGCGGCAGTGAACAAGGGTACTCGTCTGACCAATCCACTGATGAAGTAGGTGATGATGAAAATTATTATGTGAAACACATTTATAAAAAAATTAGAGGTGAGAATGTTCCTATAGAAACTCACAAATGGAAAAAAACTCCTATAACAAGTAAGTTTGCAAAAACGTCAAAAAAAAAATTTTGAAAAAAAGGTTTCCTTCCACTACATCAACTGAAATATCAAATGAATTATCAGCATTTAGAAAAATCATTGATGAGACTATGATTGATGAAATTGTGCTTGGCACTAATATTTATATTAGAGAACTGAAAAATGCTGGTACTTATTCTCGAGAACGGGATATGAAGGAAACATCTAAAGAAGAAATATTAGCCTTTGTGGGTCTGTTGTATTTGATCGGTACAAAGAAAATGAGTAAAACTGATCTTCATGACATTTTCGCAAGTGATGGGACAGGAATCGAAATTAGCAGAGGGGTGATGTCGTATGCAAGGTTTTATTTTTTGCATAGCGCTATAAGACTTGATGACAGAACAACCACGCAGGAGAGGAGAAAGTTAGACAAGCTTGCAGCAGTCCGGTCATTTTATGATCAATTTGTTGCAAATTGCCAAAAAGCATACTCCCTGGGTGAGTTTATAACAATTGATGAGAAATTAGAACCATTCCGTGGTAGATGTTCTTTCATACAAAACATCCCAAATAAGCCGGCAAAGTATTGGATCAAAATATTTGCTGCCGTGGATGCTAAAACCTTTTATACATATAAATTGGAGGTTTATTGTGGTCTTCAGCCAGATGGGCCTTACAGAGTAAGCAATACCCCTACTGATATTGTCCTAAGATTGACTGAGAGTATAAAAGGATCGAATAGAAATATAACCGTGGACAACTGGTATACCAGTGTCCCTTTGGCAAAAAAGTTACTTGAAAACGGGATGACTCTAATTGGAACCATGAAAAAAAATAAAAGGGAAATTCCACTTGAATTTTTACCGTCAAAGACAAGGGAACTAGGGTCTACTACCTTTGGCTTTCAGGATGGGATGACTTTAGTTTCTTATGTGCCAAAACTGAGGAAATCCGTTGTACTTTTATCAATTATGCACGATCAAATTGAGATAGACGAAGAAAGCAATAAGCCTGAAATAATTATGCAATATAATAGAACAAAAGGAGGTGTCGACACTGTTGACCAGATGTGTAGTTCATATACGGTAACGAGACGTACCCAAAGGTGGCCATATAACTTGTTTATGTCGTTTTTGAATGTTGCGGGAATAAATAGCTACATAATTTACTGTAAACACGGTCCTAACATGATGAGAAAAGTTTTTCAAAAAAATCTAGCTCTGTCCCTGATGAAGCCACATCTGCAACAGCGTGTATTGATCAGATCTCTGCCAATAAATATTCGCTGCATTGTAGAGAATATGGTCGGGAAAGTAGAAAATCGTTCAGAGCCAACTGATCATTCACAACGCAAGAGAGGAAGATGTTATATGTGCGGCCGATCAAAGGACACCCAAACTACGGTAAAATGTTTATCCTGTGGAGGGTTTACCTGTAAACAGCATTTGGACATCAAATGTAAGACCTGTGGTGGTTTACCATCGGATAATAACTCAGACGATGATTTATAAAATAATTTGCATTATGGTATTACACAATTTGAATTTAAATTTCTTTACAATATCATTCGATATATATTTTTTTTTCAATAAAAACCATATAAATATTTTTTTTTAATGTAAGATATACCTTATTATAATTATATTTTATTCATAATTCTTATTGAAATGTTAATTTATTTACCTAATTTATTGATGAAAATTGAGTGGAGTACAAACAGTACTCCAGTAAACAACCCCGCGCGAGTAACCACGTCACGAAATTGAGCGCGAGTAACAAAAGGTTAAAAACTATTATTGTCAATGTAAGTATCGTTATATACATATACATACACATACGTTACATACACAAAAAATATAATTACTTCCTATCTTTGCAGCATATATAGAAATTAATTATTTTTTTTTTAGATTCGTTTTGAATACGGGGGGAGAAGACTTCCCGAAACGTTAACGTTAAAAGTTTATTTAGTTTAGAACATTTTTATATTTTAAAAATTTTGTGCGTTGGGCAAATTTATTAGAAAATAAATCACTAAGAAGAATCAGAAAATCAGAAAATAATCACTGAGAAATTTGTTTCCGTTTGGTTTTTGTTTTTTACCCAGTGATTCTTTATTTACATAAGAACAGATATTTTTTGAGTTTTAGATCGTGGTGAAAAACCCAAAAAAAAAAAGAAAAAATATATGAAGCCAAATGTAGATAAGCCAAAACCTGGTTATAGAAATGCGAACAATGGAAATACCGCTCATAATTTTTTTTATAAATACCGTACTGCATGCACAGATTACTGAATTTGACGATACCCTTATCAAAAAATGTAATATATTTCTGAGAACTTTATCAATCTGGCTATAAAATTAACTTGATCGAATTTGAAAAATTATGTTTAGAACGCGAAAATTATATTTAAGTCTGTATTCGTGGTATAACATGCCCGTTACTATACATAAATTACTTGTACACAGTACAGAAATTATAAATTATTTTTTTCTTTCAATAGGACAGCTTTCGGAAGAGGCTCAAGAAACCCTAAATAAAGATTGTCGTCGATTTCGGGAGCAGAACACTCGCAAAATATTACGTGTTGTCAAGAATACAGATTTTTTAAACATGCTTTTGATAACGCCCGATCCTCTAATTCATTGCGAGAAATCTCTAAGAAGGAAATTGATAAATTGTCAGCAAACATATTAAAACTCATTATTTCGCCTTCAACATCAATACTCAAGTGTTAAATACTTGACTTCCGAATAATGAAGAAGACTACTAGAAACCTGATTCCTCTGAATGTAAGAGTGTTCATCATCACTCTCACATTTATATAATATTATAATATATTAAAATATATTATAATATTATTTTATAATTACACTATTTCAAAGGTTTTTGTATTCATGTTTGGGAGTTCTTCATTAATTTAAGTACAAAAAGTTATTTGTTATGCTATACTTCTTGACTTATTTTATTGTACCTATTTATTTAAATTTTATAGGATTTTATGTTTTAAGATGTTGTAAAGGTATAATTATGAGTTTATAATTATATTTTATATAATTAATTAGTTAGGAAGATTTTCAAATATATTTCATTGTGTAAATTTTTACTTTTATTTAATATCTCGCTCTAAATAGACTTAAAGCACATTCAAAAATTCAAAAAGATTTATTTCAGACACTATGAGTGGAAAGGGATCGAATTACATTAAAAAATAATTTTGTTTAGCTGGCTTATTCTACGCGAAACACAGTATCAGCGCAATCTGGAACCGGTAGTCCTGTTCATAACTTTATTACTACTATGAACTCAAATGTAGACGAATAAATAAATTGTTTCGATTAGGTAACCAAATTTCTTAATTAATGTCGTACTCAAATTATTTTGTCGCGTGCCATTGGCTCGCCATCACTGTCATAAGAGATATTACAAATATGAAGGGTAATAAAGTTACTTATTTTCTGTATACTGTCTTAACATGTAAATTTATTCAATGGAACGGGAAAGTTAGGATCTATAAAACAGCCATTCGACCAGTAGTCACTTATGGCGGATGTATCACTTATCACTTAAGCCGTGCCAGTAAGTGTTTTCTATCACAAAGAAAATTAAACAGAAAAAAAGCAGTATTTTTGGTGTTGTGAATGACAATTATAACTTTGAACTCATGCAAAGCAAAGGAGGGGCGAATAGGGGATAACAGAAAAAGAGGTAGGTCACATACATGATGGCAGGATAATGTAAGAAGAGATGCTGAATAATTACTGCACATTAAAGTCTGGCAACGGGCTGCTGGGGGAGGAATAATGTAATCTTTTGATTAAATTATTCAATTTAATTTTTTTTTTAAATTTAAACCTCTATCTATTTTTTAATTTAAACCTCTATCTATAGAATGTTCCAAAAAATAATAGTGTTCTTAATACCACCGAAAAATCAGCAAAAAAAAATGTTAAAATGAGGTGTTCTATTCAAACTATCATATCTAGGCGAAATTAATAGATGATAATAATTAAAACACTTGGTATTTCTTTCACAATATATTCAAGATATTCTCTAACATGTTTCGGCCTCGCGACCATTCTCAAAGAGAGTTATGTATAAACTAAACTAAAGTTTCAAAGTGCTGTCTAATGGAAGTCGGTTTTTTCATCTCGTTAAATTTATTACACTATCAATAATTGGAGTATTTCCTAAGTCTAGCTGGGTTCCAAATACATTATGTGTATAATTAGTGTCGCTAGACGGATTAGATATCGCTAGACGGATAATTCATTAAATTTCTTAGATTTAAAAATAATAAGAACACCGAATAAATTAGAATTCGAAATATTTAGAAAACCCACGTATACCGATACAATTATTCACGCAAGTTCAAATCAGTCATGGAATGTAAAAATGTCCACTTTTCATAGTATGACCCACAGACTTCTAACGATTCCACTTAAAAAAGACAGCTATGAAAAAGAACTTAATATTATCAAAAATATCGCAAGGAATAATGGATATCAGCCAAGCATCATAGATAAAATGATAAAAAACAAGATTAAGAAAAACAACACCAAACATTTTTATGCCGCAACACCCGAAAAAGATTCTAAAAATTGGCATGCTATAAACTATATTCACAAATTAAGTTCAAGAATCACAAATCAGTTAGAGAACGAAAATATTAATATTATCTCTGTTAATAAGAATAATCTTACATCGATGTTAAACAATAACAAAGAAAGAGCAAAATTTTGTGACAAATCTGGAGTATACGAAATTAAATGTAATATGTGTGACGCTATTTATATAGGCCAAACGGGCCGATCGCTCAATGATAGGCTAAAAGAACATAAATATTCAATTTTACACAATCAGAGAAAGACGGGCTTTGCCGAACATTGTTTAGACCAGAACCATTTTTTTTAACATTTATAATATCAAATTAATACATAGCTGCAATAAAAGCAGGCTGTTAAATTACCTGGAAATTTTCGAAATTAAAAAAGCCATATACGACGGCAAAAACCTAACAAACACCCAGCTAGACTTCGGAAATACTCCAATTATTGATAGTGTAATAAATTTAACGAGATGAAAAAACCGACTTCCATTAGACAGCACTTTGAAACTTTAGTTTAGTTTATACATAACTCTCTTTGAGAATGGTCGCGAGGCCGAAACATGTTAGAGAATATCTTGAATATATTGTGAAACAAATACCAAGTGTTTTAATTATTATCATTGTTACTATGTTTCACCAAGAGCCAACCGCGCAATCAATCAAAACTATTGAAATTAATAGATTAAAACTTTCTTCCAACGGCATTTAAAAGCTTTTTTAACTTTATTTTAAAGAATATATTTATTTAGTTAGGTAAAGTTTACTAGTATGATGCTCTTCAAAAACCGATTCGGTCTCGCTTTCACTGTGTCATCGAAAATATCAGCTGCCTCATATAACGCTTCTACTGCAGACGCATAGCGACTACGAGAACGCGAGTTATATTCCAGTAAACCCCGTTGCATCAGCCGAGAGGATGTTCCACGTCATCTGCACCATCAGCAATATTTTTAGTATATATATATATATTATTGTAAAAACAATAGATTTGAAACACCTAATAGAACACCTTATAATTTAGGTATGAGATGTCCAGATGCTAAATCTTTAATATTTTCCAAATTAAACATGTTAGGTTTAGAAATTAATGAACATTCGATTAAAGTAAAAAATTACGAGGAATTAGCCCTCAAATCGTTTATTCGCGGTCTAACCGGACAATTACAAAATAACATAAGATTAAGAGATCCAGATACCTTAGAAAAAGCAATCAGTCATAGAAGAAGAAAATTTTATGTATGGCCAAAACCAACAAAACACGCTGAATAACTAAAAATTTCAATTTAACCAAAGAATCGTCCCTACAAGTAACCAAAATGTTCAGATAAACAGACTCCCAAACTTCCCAGTAAATAAACCCCTACATTCACCAAATAACCCAACAAATAATTCACCACTATTTGCAAGACAAAACCCTATGGCGACACAATTCTCACAATTTAAACCCAATTTTCAAACACCATTTTCTCAACCAAACATCTTTCAACAGTCTTCAAGATCAAATTTTCAACAACAGCCATATCGACCCAATTTTCAATAACAGCCATATCAACACAAATTTTCAACAACAGCCATATCGACCCAATTTTCAACAACAGCCATATCAACCCAAATTTCAGTCATACCCTCCTAGACCAAACCAACAAAACACGCTGAATAATTAAAAATTTCAATTTAACCAAAGAATCGTCCCTACAAGTAACCAAAATGTTCAGATAAACAGACTCCCAAACTTCCCAGTAAATAAACCCCTACATTTACCAAATAACCCAACAAATAATTCATCACTATTTGCAAGACAAAACCCTATGGCGACACAATTCTCACAATTTAAACCCAATTTTCAAACACCATTTTCTCGACCAAACAACTTCCAACAGTCTTCAAGACCAAATTTTCAACAACAGCCATATCGACCCAATTTTCAACAACAGCCATATCAACCCAAATTTCAGTCATACCCTCCTAGACCGACGTTCAATTTCCCAATAAATAATCCTCAAAGACAATCCCAATTGAATACTTTTAGACAAAGTAATTTAATTAAAAATCAAAATATCCAAAGACTAGAACCGATGGATACAACATGAGGCCGAAATGCCACAATTCAACATAAAAAATTAAATTCCCTGTTTTTACAAAACATTAACCCAACAGAAAATTTAATAAAGAAAATTGGACAATACTATGACATTGAAAATGATTCGTCACACGAACCTGTTGATCCTTACTATCAGCATTATGATGATAACGACATTCCTAACTTTGAACAGGAAAATAGCCCATTGTTTGATGAGGTTATCCCAAGTTCAATGCAAAATGATCCTGATTCAGCATTAAATTTTCCAACGGCTCAACCTTCGGACCAGACAACGTAATAAATATACATACACTTAATATAAAAAAGTTACCTTACATTTTTATTCCTGAACTTAACGCAAATTTTTTAATTGATACAGGTAGTTCAAAAAGTCTTATTTCACCCCTTCTAGTCAACCAATTTTATCCCAAATCGATTTTTTATGAAGAATTCCAAATTCAATCTGCACATATGATATCTTATCATAATCAAGTCGCGATTATTCCTATCTTCAAAATTTTTAATGAAAATGAAAACCATAAATTTTATATTTTCATATTTAGCGATAGATATAAAGGAATAATAGGTACCAACTTATTAAAACAATTGAAAGCGATAATAGTCATGAATAGGAAATTATTGTTTACATCTAAAGTAAATATTCCAATTATGATCCATCTATGATCCAGAAGAAAAAATATACACAATTAACATTGAACCAAGAACAAAAAAAGTAGTTAAATCCCAGTCGAATGCATAAATGGTACAGTTTATCTAAATTATACACAATTTGAAAATTCTGTTGAAATGCCTGAATCCATTGCTAACGTCAAATATAATTTCGCCTTAACTGTAATGAACAATAACAGTACGGAATTGCAAACAATAGTTTTCGATAAGTTCATAGATTGTGAAATACTAAATATCCAAGAGCTAAATTATTTGCATAAAATGGAAATAGATCAATATCTGCCAGAAGAACAAGATAATCTTCTAAAGGCAAATATGAAACAATTACGTTTAGATCATTGCAATAGAGAAGAAAATAAAGCAATAAGAAACTTATGCTATGAATATAGAGATATCTTCTATTGTGATAAGGTTCCTTTAACATTTACAAGTGAAATTCAACAAAAAATTAAACTAAAAGATGAAAGTCCAATTTATACAAAGACATATAGATATCCAAAAATCCACAAACGAGAGGTAAAAGATCAAATCAATAAAATGTTAGACCAATTACTAATTCAAGATAGCACATTCCCCTGGTCAAGTCCAATATGGATAGTTAAGAAAAAATTTGACGGCTCAGGAAAAACAAAATGGCGATTAGTAATAGATTACCGTAAGCTAAATGAACAAACAATTGACAATAAATACCCCTTCCAAATATCACTGACATACTAGATAAACTCGGAAGAAGTCAATATTTTACAACGCTAGACTTAGCAAACGGATTTCATCAAATTGAAATGAGTCCTGACGATATATGTAAGACAGCATTTCCCACAGAGAATGGGCATTATGAATTTAAAAGAATGCCATTTGGATTAAAGAATGCACCATCAAAATTTCAAAGTAATGGACTTTTCCTAATATGGACTGGTAATGATCTTTAACCATGGTAATACCATACCATTAAATATGGCATTAGGAGCAGTTTTATCTCAAGGAACCATAGGAACCGATAAACCAATTGCCTTTGCACCACGAACATTAAATGACACTGAATGCAAATATAGTACAATTGAAAAAGAACTATCAGCCATAGTATGGGCATGCAAATATTTTAGTCCATATCTTTTTGGAAGAAAATTTACTATTTTTACAGACCATCGACCCTTAATATGGTTATTTAATTTGAGAGAATCCAATAGCAAATTAATAAGATGGAGATTAAAATTAGAAGAATTTGATTATGACATTATGTATAAGAAAGGAAAATATAAGACCAATGCATTATCCAGAATACAAATTAATGAAATAGAAAATTAATCCATGATTAATAATCCAGGTGACCTACAAGAATCCTTTGATGTTGTTACATATTTACGAAACCAAACAGAAGAACCGATGACAAACACACCAAAAAATTTTGCAGAAAATATAACAACTGGGCATTCAAATGTTAATGAAACTACTAACAATGGAATCCCAATATTAGATGAGATAATCAATAATAAGATCAATCAAATATTAGTATTTCCACATGTCCACAATGAATCGAACATTAAACAAGATACTTATGAACACCACAAAATTATACATTTAAAAATCCCCAAAATAAATAACTATAATTTAATTTTTGAATTTCTAAGACATTATACCATGGAGCAAAGAACATATCATAAATATTTCCACACAGATGAACTATACAAACAATTTAATAGAGTATATTTAGAAAAATTCTCAGAAAAACGTCCAAAAATAATCCGATGTACAAAAATGATATATACAATATCAAACATAGAAGAACAATTAATGCTTATTAATAATCATCATGAAGGAAAGACAAACCACAGAGGTATATTAGAAACTCTGGAATATTTGAAAAAAAAACTATTATTGGATAGGAATGAAAAAATCCATTAGCAAATATATAAATTGTTGTGATATATGTCAAAGAGCAAAATATTGCAGACAAACACCATATTCACCTATGATGATAACAGAGATCACTTCTAAAATTTTTCAAATAATACATACTGATATAGTCTTTTACGCATTTGGATTAAATCTTAAGTGCATTTTCAAAATATAAACAAGCCATCGAAATCCCAGGAAAAAATGCAATTAGTATCGCAACTGCACTAATTAAATATTTCTCACTCGTCGGAATATCAGTATATAATCAAAAATCATAGCAGACAACGGTGCTAAATTTAAAAACGAAACTGTTAAAAAACTATTAAATTTGCATAGTATCAAAATACATTTTACAACCCCTATGCATCCCGAATCAAATAGCATAGTTGAAAGATTCCATTCAACACTAATAGAACATTTAAGGCTACTTAAAGAAAGTTTCGCTCAAGAAAAAGATAATATTACGGAATATGCACTAATAGCATATAATAATACGATACACAGCGCAACCAATTTTGCGCCGTTCGAATTAACCTTTGGACATACTAATTCCAGAGACGCTAATGAAATATTTAATTTAAGAAACATTACAGTGACTATGCTGAAAAACATAAAGAAAAACTCGAAAAGGTATATGAAAATGATATACTCTACTACAAATGGTATGATACATACTCTATGATGGTAGGTCAAGGAACTTGTACATAACCATAAAGCTTTTTTATTAATCAGCACTAGAGGCGCTTGTCTTTTTGATATCATTTATACCGCTAAATGTCGGGTTATTGTGTTTCCCATATTACAATCACCCTTCCAGATATCAACCGCGACCGACGTCGCTTAACCTCAATTATTGAGAATTGATGTTCAAAGTGGTGTGCCCCCCCCCCCCCCCCCCCTCCTGGAGCTAATTCAAGTTTTATACATTAATAAGAAAGGAATTATTACAATCATTCCAGAAAAAATTATTTTTATTAAAAAAAAAACACATATAAACATCCACACCAACGGTAGGAGTTGATCCAGCAGCGCCTTGGTCGCTGTACTGTCGGACCATCGTCTTAGGCACAGCGCTAACGCAGGCGAAATTATAAATATAAATATAAAAGGTAATCTGTTAATAAGTAACTTTATTGACATGAAAAAATACAAATCTTTATGCTAACAACATTAATTTTTTATTAGTTTACTTTTTAAGAACACTTGTGTTTCTTTTTAAGAGAATTTTTTGTTTCGTTATTGTACTTAAAGGTGCTTGAAAGTTCACGTCAATAACATCTTCTATTATACCTTCTATTATACCCTAGAGAGAGAATGACGAATCTTGGGTGTTCTAGTTACTCCTCCAACAAGTACAACTTCAGATATATCTTAGGTAGATAAACCAGCTCCAATAAGACATTTCTTTACAAAATCAATGGACCTATCTATTATTTTTTCTATCATGTTTTCATAAGCGTTGCATTTCAAAGATAACACAGTCATGTTTTTCATCATGATTTTCAGTCATGATTTTCATTTCCACCAATACATTCTATAACTACGAAATATTCATCTTGCATTGAGAGTTTTTCTTTGAGAACAAGGCATTTTGCTTTTAATCGTCTTAATAATTTTAACGTCAATATTTCTTCACCGAATGTTTGTTTAATCTTTTCTTTGAAATATTGTACAAGTACATTATCAATATCTCGCCCTCCTAGAAAAGTGTCACCTTCAACGTTCAGTACTTCAAACTTCTTGTTCTTCACATTTATAATAGATACGTCAAAAGTACCGCCACCAAAGTCGTACACGAGAATGGTTCCTGCTGTATCTGGCTTTAGTTTAGTGTAATGAAGGGTTCCTGCTACTGGTTCAGTGATTAACTTTAACAATTTCAAGCCAGCTAATGCAGCAGCTTTTTTGGTGGCTATTCTTTGAGCGTTGCTGAAATAAGCTGGTATAGAAATTACTGCTTCTTTCACATCTGCTCCCAAATATTCACTGGCAGACTCCCTTAAATATTTTAGCAGCTCCGTACCAGCTTCTTTCGGAGACTTTCTTGTATTAATTACGTAAGTAAGTAATAATTACGTAAGTAAGTAATAAGTAAGTAATAAGTACGTAAGTAATTACAATTATTACTAGCACTAATAATTATTACAAGAAAATCAAAACAAATATAATTATAATAGAATAGTATTAAAAGTTTATATTACAGGCGGAGTTTTTATTTGAATAACAATTCCACTGTTTCATCGTTGAGGTCGTGGATATCTTAGGGAGCCTCTGAAATATACGTCAGCTCATTCGTAGAGAAGGTGGGTAATACTTTGCTCTTCAGCGCTACACTTATCGCTTCTCGGGCTCTCCACGGCCCTATTGGGCCAGGTTCTGGTTGCAGATTCTGTTTAGGTTGCACCACCGTCTTCAAGAGAGTATGAACCCTGGTGGATAGTTTGTTGAATCCTGTACCAGATAGGCGTTTGTGCTGTCTCGATCTCTCCATTGTGATACCCAATGTTCATTGCAGTAGAAGTCTATCAGCTGGTTGGTGGTTGCCGTGGGTGGGTGACTGTACTTTAATCTCTGTTGTTGGTGTTTAATAGGACCTGCGTATGGATAGAAAGAGTAGGATTGACATTACATTTATCAAACTGCGACTTTAGGATAGCTTGGCGTCTGGTTTGAGGCGGTGCAATGTTGCTAAGAACCAGTAGCCATTGAAGCGAGGTGGTTCGTATGTTTCCAGATATAGTTCGCATTGCCCGGTTGAGCTGCGTGTCAATTAGTGCCAGGGGGGCAGTATTCTGCTGTCGAGTGTATTAGAGCCAATGTGCTAGTACTAAGGGTCTCAGCATTAGCTCTCCTCGAAATGTTATCAAGCTTTTGAATTAGGTTAGTTCTAATTTTAACCTTTGCAGATAGATTCTCCAGGTCCTCCCTTCAGGATGATCCTATCTGACTGAATAATTATTATTGTGTTTTGTGTTGATGTCTCATCATGATGTAAAAATAATGAATTGTTTTGCCACAAATTTGGACGTCACACAAGTGATGCGGTAGGTTTAAATACTTATTTATTTATTTAATTCTATATGGGCGACGTGAGAATTTCTTTCTTAATATTTTGCAGGCGCAGTTATTATATGGTTACAATATATTTAAACGCCTATTTTGCGAGTTCCTCTTAGTTTATCGTGTACCGGGCGAAGTTACCAGTCGATATAAACGTTAAATGGGAGAAATTACATTTGACTGGTTTCGACCCGGCAAGTAATTTTATTAAATTATGTAAAAATATACTTTCATTGTTCGTGCGTTTTGTTATAGTGAGTAACTATTTAGATAATGAACTGGCCCCTATTTCTGACTTATCAGTATGTGGAGTTGAACTTCAGGATGAGCCTTTGGTCAAAAGGCAACATGGGACGTTCTTTTAGGTATGCAAATAAAAATATGAAACCACTATTAGTGTTATATTCTTTGGTTTTTTAGCTGCTGATGACGAGGCTGAGATTGTTTTTGAGGAGAAATATAACCCTTCAGAAAATAGTGGTAATCTCGTGTTGACCTAAGCATCGAAACAGTAAAAAAAAACTAGCAGGAATTACTTACTCTTGGACAAAAGAAGACCTAGTCATTCCTAATATAGATACATTAGTCACACCCGCTACGAACGTGACTAGCTCCAATTCAATAGTTTACAAAGTTCTTCCCATTTGATGTAATGAATCATATTATTGATCAAACAAATTTGTATAACTCTCACACAGATAGTTCTTGTATCAATACAAATTCCAAAGAACTAACAGATTTCATCTCGATATTGCTATATATGGGAATAATAGAATATCCTGCATGTTAAGATTATTGGGTTAATGGTACTAGAATTGAGCAGATAGCAAGTTTGAAGATGCAATATGTCTGAAGATGCTATAGACAGGCACTTCAAAATGTGACCTCTCATTGAAAAATTACTTCAGAATTTCCAACAATTCCAAACCGACATGGGTACTCTATTGACGAAACTATGGTTGCCTGTAAAGAAACTCAAACCGAAAATCTCCGCCAATACATAAAAAATAACCTTTACAAATGAGAACACAAATTTGTGTTGTGTATAATGGATTTTATGCATTACCAAGGTGCAAATACCTTCCAGGTATACAATGCAGCTAAACGGAAATATAAACGAAGTTACTCAAGAAGAATATGTAATGGGAGTTGAGCTGCGGTTGTCATTGTTTTATCAAAATACTTACATGATCCTAGTCAGGCAACCCTTTTCTTTGACAATTATTTTGCAAGTTTTCCGATTTTTATATATCTCAAAGAGCATAGGAATATACCCAGCCTAGGAACGTTGAGGAGTAATATAATTGCCGGTTGTTGTCAAGGCAGATGTAAATTCGACCACAAAAGTGATAAAGGAAAAAACTTATAGTAGTGAAGTGGGTTGAAAATAAATCTGTCTTATTGGGTACTACTTTGCATGGTATAGCACCCATAGAAACCGTAAAAATTGTAAAATCCGCTAAAGTAAAAGTAGATAAAACATGTAATACGATTGTTAAACAGTATAATAAGCATATGGATGCGGTAGATACCGCGATTGCTCTGATAGGTCTGGTAATCATAGAGCCAAGCGTTGGTATTTTTCTATATTTACATATCTTCTGGATATATGGGTAGTAAACGCTTGGCTTCTATACAGATTTGATTGTAATGCTCTGAAGAAAAAATAAATGCATCTAAAATAATTTCTATTAGCAACAAGTTTAGCTCGGTGTGAAAAGGAGGCAAGAAAAGGATGACGTAGTTCGGATGCTAGCACATCTAAAGTTACAACAATAAGATATCCAGTTGTTGAAAGGGCACATGCCGCGTCAAGATTTGATGGTTGTGTCCATTGGCCAATACACACCACCAAGAGAAGATGTAGGTACTATGTGAAGGACACTAGCCATATAAAGTGCGAAAAATGCAATTTCCGGTTATGCCTTAGAAATAACAAAAATTGTTTCAAATACTTTATCACTAAAAATTAGTGATAATCATAACATTATTTAGTTGTTCATTTTGTCTTTAAATGGGCTGAACATATCCATTACTTTAAACTATCGCATAAAAATGTGTTTATTTTTATGTTTTGGTTATTATATATTATATTCAAAAATTAAAATATATAAGTTTTATTGGTCTATGTAATGTTAGTAAGAACAAAAGAAGAGATAGAGAGAACAAAATAATTTTAATAGGCGAATATAAACCCTTGCCCCATAAAGTACCGTTAAGTTTAGGTTTCAGAATGATGGTATTTCACAAATTCTTACCCTCCATGAGTCTTCCATCTTCTAGCCTCATTCCAATGAATTTGTTGTTTTTCTGCCTTTACTTGTTCTTCGCATCTCAGTCTTGGACGTTCAACTGTATTTTTTCATTGTGTTTTCGCTTCATAGATTTGTTTTGCCAATTTCTCTTCATTCATTCTGCGGATGTGTCCCAGCCAGTTAAATGTTTCTCTACTACAACTCTTTCTATTGGCTTGTTTCCAACTGTTCCATTCCTGCCGTATTTCTTACTCTATCCTTTCTTGTGATTTCCTCTATTTTCTCTATGTTTGTTAAGGTCCAAGATTCGCGGCCATATATCAATGATAATTTCACTACTTTCTGATATGCATGTGCTTTTACTTATTTCGGTATCTCACTTTTTCCTAAGAATGTTATTTTTAGGGTGTTGTATGTTACCATACAACATACATTTTTTTTTTGTTCATTTCACCGTCCATTTTCCAATATTTTCTATTATTTTGTCTAAATACTTGTAGTTTTTGGCTTGTTCCATTACATTTCCATCAAGTGCAATTTTAAGTTTTATTTGGGTGCCTGCAATTACCATTGTTTTGCTTTTGTCGATATTTATTTTCATGTTTACTTTTCTTAGCTCTTCGTTATATATCGCCAAGTTAGTTATGTTGTAATTTTTCTTCAGTAATTCTTGTGTTGTCACTGATTTCATTTTTCTAAAACCTATTTTTGTATTTTTGCATTTTGCTTTGCTATTATTTATTACATCCTCAAAATTTACTGAAAATAACAGTGGACTCAGTACGCAACCCTGTCTTAAACATATTCCTGTCTCAAATTCTGTGGATTCATCGTTATACGTTAAGGCCTTAATAATTTTAATTTCTCTCTGTTCTACTCCTCTTCTCTTTGAATTTTTTATTCTATTAAATGCTCTTTTTCAGGTCAATAAAACAAATATGGATTGCGGTTTTTTTCTTAACAGTTTTTTTCCTAGTTGTCTAATTTAAAATATCAGATCTTGTGTGTGGTCTACCCTTTTAAAAACCATGTTGTGGTTATTCTAATGTTGCTTCTAATTATTCTCTCAGCCTATTCCCCATTATTTTGATAAATATTTTTCCAGGTAAACTTGTTAGTGTGATCTCTCTATAGTTCTTACCTTCTTTGATATCTCCTTTTTAAAACGTGGGGCAATATTAAATCCATATTCCAGTCTTTTTGTACTTTTTTTCAATTATATCATTTTGTAGTGACAAAAATTCTTTGTTTGCTATTTTTTCCTTATACTTCAGCATTTATGTTTGCCCAATTTTAGTTTTGTGATCGCCTCAGTAATTTTTCCATCGTTATTGATTCCAAAGCATTCACTACTTTGTCAGTTTTTATTGGGAAATGTTCTTCCGGGTCTTCTTCTTGGTCTAGTTTGGTCATCTCTTCAAAGTATTTTTTCCATGTACTTATTATGTCTTTTTCTGTCGTTAATATATTCCCTTCTTTGTCTTTTATATTTCTTAATCGAGCTGTTTCCTTCTGTTTTTGTTGTTTTAGTGAGCTGTAGAATAATTTTTCATTTTCTCTAAAGTTTGTTTTCATTCTATGTCCAAAATCTTTACAAGATTGTTGTTTCGCTGTCTTTATATCAATTGTTTAGCTTCTTTGTTGCTGATTTTATATTGTTTAAGATCCTCTTCTCCCTTTATTTGTAAATACTTTTTCCATTTAGATTTCTTTGCTTTAACCATTAATTTTATTTCAGGTGTGCACCATTTACTTTTCTTAGTGTTCTTAGTTTCAACTCTCCTTTGCGTTTGATTTCTATTCCATTTTCTATGTTCGATTTTTACTTCAATTTGTTGTGTAGTTTCTCTTGGAATGTCTTTCTAAGCTCTCCCGCCTTAAAGTTGCAACTTTTGATTTTATTTAACAATTCTTTTCTCTTTTTCAGTTTTGCAATTTTATCTCACATGTCCAACATGTTTAACATTATATACCAAGTAATGATAACTGTTTTTGGTGCGTACCTCTTACTTTCACATCTTTTGTCCATTTTAAAATTTCTTTGTTTACTATGAAGCAGTCTATTATAGATTTTTCATTCCTTGAACGTACTGTTCTTGTAAATTTATGCACCTTCTCGTACATAAATTTTGTATTTGCTATAGTAAGATCATTGGATATACAAAGTTCTGTTAATCTACATTCGTTATCATTCCTTGTTTTTTCTCCATATGATTCCAAGTGTATTTTAATTCTCTTGTTGCCGATACCCACTATTTCATTCATATCTCCCATTAGTATAATATTTTCCATTCCATTATCTAGTTTTGTTTGTATGTTTGTAATAACTGATAGAATATGGCTTTTTTTCTATTTTTCCATTATCATTTAACCCATATGCTATTATTATTTCAGCATTATTTATTCGTATCCATTAACAACGCTCAACGAATCAAATTAATTTGCCAAAAATTCCACATCCATCCATAAAAAACTTATGTTGGAATGCAGTCTGCTTCGGGAATATCGATAAAACCCTTTTTTACGCCGTGTGCTCGTTCTTTCAACAGTGTTTTTAAAGTTGAATAATAAATCATGATTTTCACACCACACCTTGAATTAAAATTTTAATGTAATAAAATCGGACAAACAGAAGATTGACCTGATGTTTTTTAATAACTTGAGCCAAATAGAACTTGCTTTGCACCTAAGTTAAAATCAATTAATTAATGTTACAATTAAAAAAAAAAAGATCTCATAATTAGTAACAACAATTTATTAAAACTCATTAGCCATAAGATGTGAAATTATAATAATCCACTCTGTATTCCAGCCGTGAAAAAGGAAACAATAAATTTCCGAAAGCTCGGCGTATATATATTATTATTCACGAATGGGCCCTGGTGGACCACGCGAAGTACAATTAGAGGCTTTTGTTGTTGTTAGCCTTCCTTTGCGCCCATACTAATTTCATTCTTTCGCTATGAGCTTTTTTCCTTTCGTCAGACCAAGTTGTTCCGGTCTTCTTACATTTTTCTGGCCTGGCCAACCTTCCAAACGTCAACCTTGTGTCTGAAACAGCCTCTATCCTGAATTTCACTTTGTGTAATATTTGCTGATCTTAGGTCCTCTTTAACTGCAGCAATCCATTTAATTATTTCTACTTTAGCTCTACTCCTATTTTCATAAAATTCGACTATTTGTCTAGTTAGTCTACTCGGATTCATCCGTTTTATGTGTCCGTAAAACTTAAGTCTTCTTTTTCTCATATCGCTATGTATATCTGTGTATTGTTTGATTTCTTGGTTTTCTCGAAGTCGGTATGTTGTATTTTTTATTTGTTTGGGGCCTAAGATTTTTCTATTGATTTTTTTTCCTTCTTTTCAGTCTCCTCGATGTCTCTCTTTCTATTCAAAATGAGCGTTTCTGCCCCATATAGACATTCTGGCCTAATAACTGTGTTGTAATGTCTCAGTTCTGTATTTTTAGATATGTACTTTTTGTTGTAAATATTTTGTGTAAGTCTCAATGCAGTTTCCATTTTTTGACATCTACCCTTATTGGCCGCTTTTCCGACCCGTTTTCCATGATTATTTCATCTAAATATTTGAATTGAGAGACTTGTCTGATGTTGCCATATTTTGTTTTTAGAAATGGTGTTCTTAGTCTGTTGCAGGTCATGTATTGTCTTTTCAAAGGAAATTTGGAGTTCTATCTTTTCTGCTGATTCTTTTAGGATTTCAATCTGTTTTTTGCCGTTAATATATCTTGAGCTAAAATTGCTAGATCATCAGCAAGCGCCAGACAATCAATTTTGTTGTTGGTTCTCCCCAGTTTAATGGGCTGGTCAATATTTATGGCCGACTTTTTTCACACCACTCCTGTATTACTTTTTCTAGAACACAGTTAAATAAGAGTGGCGAGAGTTCATTCCCTTGTGTCGCTCCAGTTTTAATTTCGAAGGGTTCTGAGATGTCACGCATGAATTTAACTTTTGACCTTGTGTTAGTTATTGTGGCTTTAATAATTGCCAGCGTTTTCAGATCTAGTTCTTGTTCTTTCAAGATTTGGAATAAAGATTCGCGGTCAATAGAATCATATGGTTTTTTGAAATACACAAATGTACAGCTGAGATTTTTACTGTACAGTTTTTGATGTCTTACGATCAACTTTAGATTCAGGATTTGTTCAGGGCAGGATCTGCCCGGTCGAAAACCTGCTTGATATTCACCAATTTTAGGTTGTAACTGTCCTTGTGCTCTGTCTAGTAGGCATTGAGATAGAATCTTGTAACAAACTGGGAGAAGAGATATCCCTCTATAGTTATTTACATCCTCTCTATCTCCTTTCTTGTGTAGTGGATGGATTAGAGCATCTTTCTAATCTTCCGGAATCCGTTTGGTTCGCCAAACTTCTTATAGAATTTTGGTTATTTCCTTGATTGTACTTGAACCAGCCGATTTCAAAAGTTCAGCAGTGATTCCATCTTCATCAGAAGCTTTGCTATTTTTAAGCCGTTTGATTTGCCTCATTATTTCATCTTCATTCGCTGGTAATGAATCTGGGTTTGTTTGTTTAAGGTTTAGTGTTGGTAAATTGTTTAAGGGCTCACGATAGTTTAGTATTTGTTCAAAATATTTCGAAAGATCTTTGCAATTGTCTTGGTTATTTAGAGCTAATTGTCCGTTTTCCTTTTGGAAGCAAAGACTTTGCGGTTGGTAGCCTGTTAATTTAGTTTTAAATGTTTCGTAAAAGTTTCGAGTGTTATTTTTTTAGAAATCTTTTTCTCTTTCATTAAGTTCATTGTTTTCATATTTTCTTTTAGTTTGTTTAATCAGCTTCGATGTTTCTTTTCTTACTTCCAAAAAGATGTTATAGTTTATTATTGTTTTCTGATTGTTCCAATCTTTGAATGCTTTACTTCGGTTTAAAACTGCTTGCTCGCAAACTTCATCCCACCAAGGATGTTTTCTACGTTTTTGTAAAGGAACCAACTCTAAGGCTGTTTTAATAATTTTTGTTAGGACTGGTTTTATTTTCGTTGGGTCGAACTTTGGTATTAGCAGTCTCTTTTGAATAAGTTTTCGTGGTTTTAATTTTAATCAAGTAGTGATCTCTTTATAATTGGGTACGAATTGGCAACTGTTTTCCTGTACTTTTTTTCTTTTCCTAGTTGGGTGTTGAAATCATGGTTAGAGGGAATTTTAGAGATAGTCTTTTCCAGAATTTCCCAAGACTTATTTACTTTTTCAGGATTAGATTTATTTTCTTCGTTAACTGGGAGATGTGCATTGATTAATGTATAGTTTTTGTTAGCACATTTGAGGGATAGTATCATAGGTCGATTATTTACTGGCTGGACATTTGTTATAGAACCAAGAATGTTTCTTGAGATAGCGAAAGCAACACCGAGATGTGGTGTATTTTTGAGTATTCTTTTGTCCGTTTTACTTTTAAAAAGTCTGTAGGTGTTATCATCTGTCAATCTGATTTCTTGCAAAGCTAAAATTTGTATTTTTTTCTGATTTAATGTTCGCCTCAATTCGAGTAGTTTTCCTGGACGCAGGAAAGAATTGATTTTTACTTGGTTCCAAAGAAAGTTTTTTTTTTTGGTTTCAGAGGTTGACCAGATGTCTCCGACTCCCTCTGAAAGATTTTACGTTTAAGCCCGGACGCCCCAGAATCCGAAAGTCCGGTTGTACCAGCAAAGCTGGCAGAGGATTGTCTACCTCCTGGGGTAATTTTGTAATTACTAGAACGCTTCATCTTGTACTTTGAATTAAATGTTGGAACCATGACGGTTCAGAGGTTAAGATAGGAGGGGTTAGTTGAAGAATTTAAATATCAACTGCACCACTGGTGAACAGACGCTGACCACTCAACCGCTTGATACAAATCAGACGCTAAATGGATTTCGTTTTTTTTTTGCTTTGGTTCGGGGCAGCTTATTTGGAGATATTCGCAGCTGTCCATTAATATCTAATGGAACTTTCACTATCCACCACCCGTGATGCGTCCAGAACCTTCAGCGAGGTATACTGGAATATATATATATATATATATATATATATATATATATATATATATATATATATATATATATATATATATATATATATATATATATATTATGGCCATAATATATATATATATATATATATATATATATATATATATATATATATATATATATATATATATATATATATATATATATATATATATTATGGCTGTATATATTGTGATTATGGCAGTCACTCTTGTGCAATGTCATTCTCTGTTTAAGCCACGGACTGGTCTGTCCTATAAGAATTAGTTTACAAAAAAATCCCAAAAGTGAATGGTCTATCCCAAGGGGTGACAAAAGTATTCAAGGACTTTCCTCACATAAAAATCAGTCAATACAATCAACTAACGATCGCGAATCTGTTCACCAAAATCAAAGATACCATTCCAATCGGTCTACAATCAAATGTAATTTATAAACTGACCTGGAAAGATTGTGAACAGTCTTATATAGGACAGACCAGTCAGTGGCTTAAACAGAGAATGACATTGCACAAGAGTGACTGCCGTAATCACAACAACAGATGTGCTGTGGTTGACCATTTCCTCAATACTGGACATAATATGGATTTCGACAATGTAAAAGTCATACAACAGATGAATAACTACAAAAAAAGACTGTTTTTGGAGATGTGTCATATAAGACAAAATAAGACCACGATGAATTTTAAGTCAGATACGAGTGGTCTTAGCAGTATTTATTGCCATATTCTCAAATAACACCAAACAATGGATGTTCGTGTTGAAAGTGCTCCAGTCTTTTCAACCGCGATGGTTGTAGGTTGAAATACCTTAGTGTTTAAAAAAGATTGTTAATTCCTGGTTGGGCCCGTATCGTTCAAGAACGTTATTTAGATACACACGTTTTAAACCATAGTCATTAATTGTAAGTTTATATATTTATTGTTATGCGAATTTATATTTTAACATGTTGGTGTTCTATACTATTTTATTGTTTATTAAATAATAAAAGGAAAAAAATAATTTTAGAGTCTCCTGATGAAGTCATCAAAACAATGACGAAATATTGAGACGATTAAACCCTTGTTTTACTGCTGACCGCAAGCCCGAAAACAACCAATTTCCCCAAGAAAAAAACTATATATATATATATATATATATATATATATATATATATATATATATATATATATATATATATATATATATATATATAATTTTTTTTTGTCATCTACCTTTGAATCTACTACCAGTATACTTTCATTGACATTATATTGTATTTCCCACTTTTCGTGATTTCACTATTATCCCACTCCTTGTTCTCGTTCACTAATATTTACTCATGACCAATATAGCCAGTATCTATCTTTCATTTCCTCCATTCCTTGTCCTTTGTGTTTTTTATTTATGTTTTCCTAAGATAATCTAAATTATATTGTTTCATTTCCTCAATAATTTTATGTTCCTTTTCATTTTTAATTTTCATATTCGAGGTTTTCATTTTAATCATACTTGTCTTATTGTTTTGATTAGCTTCCTTTTCTTTGTGATTTTTCTTTTTGTTTTTCTACTTAAACCTAATGATCTGTTTTCTTTACATTCTATACCGTTTTTTAACCTCCTTGTTCCTTTAGGTGCCTTGTTCATTATTTCGTCTCTAGGGGATATTAGTTTTTAGAATTTTTATTATTATGGTTCATGGTGTGTTTTTGACTTTGTCTTATCTTTAGCACAATATTCGTTTGATTGTAACGTCATCATCTTAGAAAGCGTCTCTTCAGCAACTTCAATAAGTCGATGGTTTCAATACAAATCAGTGTTTTCGGAACCAGACGAGAATTCACAGAAAATAAGCATAATTTGTTCATCAATATTGAATGAATTGATCCAAATGATATTTGGAGAGATTTATTTTGGATTGTTTATTACCTAATGGGCTATTACTCAGTACAAATTCCTTGATGAGTTCATTGGTTGGAGTGGAAGGTCTTCCTGAATGATATTTATCTTTAACTGTTTAGCTATCATAACTAAAATCCTTGTACACTTTTTTTTCTTAATCAACAGTTTTTATACTCGACTACAGGTATTTATTTTAAAGTGGCTAAATAAGTTGCGTAATGGCTTCTATGGGCTCAAAACGGTATCCTCCATCCTTCCAAGCGGAGGTGTCACAGGGTTGCATCTCTGGTGAATATGGTGCTTGAGGAATGATATTTCATTGATTTCGGCTAAAAATTGACGAATAATTATTGCGATGTGGGGGGGCTGCGTTATAGTGATTCAAAAGCCAAAAATTGTTTCCCTCAAATCTGGATGTTTTTCAAACGGACTCTAATACTTAACCGGCGATTACTCAGTAGAAGAGCCTTGATTTTGGTAATGATTTTTTCATTGGTTTACATATAATGTTTTACTGAACGAGGTTTATCTTCAATTGTTTAATAAAGTTCTTGTACAACTTGTAAATATTTGTTTTGCCATACCTTGAAAGATAAATGTTACTTTGTAGAAAAAAAATGTAATGGAAATTAATTTTAAAAAATCGTCGACAAAATTTTGTTATTAATTGCATTCATACCAACTTAAAATACTCAAATGGCTGTATCGATACGCAAACCGCGTCAATTTTTAAAACTAAAGTTACCTATTATTAGTATTTGATAATAATATTATGCTGTTGTTATATATAAAACAAGTTTTGCTCACCAAATATGAAGTTACTAATACATCTAATCCCTTGATGATAAGCAGTTGTACCGACAGAAATATTAGAATTCTGGGGATTATAATATATAAAAGATGGAGTTAATCTGTGACCTTCTTTGTTTGGGATCACTTCGGCTTTCCCATTCAGGTAAACAGCGGCAACAGAACAGGATGTTCCCAAATCTATTCCAATTGGAGGTGCTTGGTCCATCTGTATTACAATATAAATAGCTTATAGTATAATATTTATTAAAAACCTTAAGATTAAAGTGAAGCATGGGAAACATTTCATGGTAGTCGAGCAAACATCTCTTAGCCGCCTAATGATCGTGGTTTTCCTTAGTATACATATTCAATCACGGTTCAGCAGAGTTTCATCCAATAGAAACGCCTGTGATTCAGTGTTTGATCATACCAAGTTACCCTTTTTACTCGGTTTATATACACTTCAGGTTAAATTAGTACGTTAACGACCAGCGCTAAATTTCGAATCTTTATTCCTGGACCAGGGTAGTTTTTTGTTAAATCTGGGTAACCGTTTGTGGGTAACCGTTGGTGGGACTGGGAAGTTTCGTTGTGGTTGCACGTGAACCTAAATTGGTACTCGTGGTCTGATTAAAAAAAATATAGTGAAATTTATCACACATCATGTATACCATATTGGGTTACGTCCAAAATCTTTTATTTTAAAAAATAAACTGGTAATTTTTTTATATTTACCTAACATCACATTCCAATGAAAGAAAAATACAAATATTTGCCATTTACTTAACGAAATAAGTATGGCTTTCGAAAAAACAAATTACGCAGGATAAAAAGAATATACTTTTTTGGCATTCTTCATAGCTGATTAGGGCCCTTCTCTTTCTGCATACTTTTTATAGCAAGTTGAACACCTGCCTCGAGTTTGCTTCTCCTCTATGGAATGTTGGACTGGGTTGTTTGTCCACATTCAATAAAGCACTACGATATTTTTACGAAATTCTGCGGCACTCATATTTTTCCAGTTGCTTCTTTGAACATTGACTAGAAGAGTGTTTGTCAACAGTTTAACAATAATTTTCTGGTACTATTTGATTCCGCGTCGTGAAAAGCGTATTGGAAGTTTTTGATTGGAAATATCAATAAGCCTTTTGTCTGTATTGTATTCCACTATGGTTGATGGTTTCAAAACATCACCTCTTTTTGTTAGAACAACAATTTTCAAAAAAAATTACAACCTAAGACAACTTTTTGTTTCCTAGGAACCAGACCCACTAAATAACGCATTTCAAAACCATATAACTGCGTCCTTGTGAGATCCACATGAGTTGGAACATAACAATCAACTGTGCCTAAATAGGGTCATACGGTCCATGCAGAAACCAGGGTGTGCACTAGTATGGTACACATGGTTGTTAACCTGTTAAACTATATAGAGGTTCTTTCAAATTGTGCGGTTTTTAATTTTTTGAATAATACAGAAAATTTTCGTTAATTAAACAATAATAAAATTGTTTCATCGATAATTCAAGTATAGTGTATGACATTTAAACACAAAATATAATATCTGCTAAATGACCACCTCTTGCAGTTACACAGACGTCCACTCTTTTGTCAAAATTTTGGATAAAATTTTGGCACAACTGTGGCTCTGTCTCACCAATGATTATGTTAGATTAGAATATGTTAGAATATGTTAGATTGTTATTGTATTTCAGATCTGGCTTTTCACGCAACCTTAAAGAAAAGAGTTCAACGGTGTCAAATCACATGATCTTGGTGGCCAATTAACATCACCGTTTCTTACAATAACTCAAATAGCTCATCCAGAAAAGTTTTCTCTCAATAAATCAATTGTTTCATTAGCAGAGTGGGGTATAGCTCCATCCTGTTGAAACTACATACCATCCAGATCAATATAATCTAATTCAGTCCACAAAAATCCAGTTATCATCTCAGGATATCGAACACTATTCACAGACACAAGCTTCACCAGCAGCATTATGAAAGACATATGGCCCAATTACACCTTCTGACAATAACGCACACCAAACAGTGACTCGTTTAGGATGTAAAGGTTTCTCATAATTCAATTGTAGTTTTTCCTCACCCCAAATATGGCAACATAGCCACCAATTTCAATATGTGCTTCATCTGAAAAGATGATTTTTTTTTGAGAAAAATCATATATTTGTTCTTTGATCCAACTGACAAATGGACGACGTTTTGAATAATGCACTGGCTTTAATTCCTGTATTGTTGGGACCTTATATGCCTTCAGAGATAAATCCTTTTGTAAAATATACCATGTTGTGGATTCACTTAGTCCAAATTTTTGTGAACGTTGACTAATGGAAGTTTCTGGGTCTTCAAGAAATCTTTCATTTACCAAATCAATATGCTCGTGTAAATAACCATTACGAATATATTGCTCTATTTTCATCTTCGACCGAACAAGTTTCTTGAAATTTTCGAACAATTTGATTGACAATGCCTTCAGATGAACGATTGTTCAAACCGAAAATGTCATGTAATTTTCTAAAAACATTTTCCACTGAGCGCTCATTTTCATAAAATTATTCAACAATTTTAACGCGTCGTTCTATTGCAAATGACTTCATTTTTATAAATGTCATACATTACACTTCTGAAATGAGACTAGGCCTAGCCAAAATCATAACGCAATCTGTGTTTTATTTAAGAATTAGAAAAATCGCTCAATTTAAAAGGCTTTTAGATATTTTTTTTTCTAAAAAATTGATAGTTCATTTAAATGGACACACAATTCATTTACTGATTTATTTAAGTTTGAAAAATAGGAATCCGAAATGTTAAGATAGAGATTATGCTCTGGATTAAAACTGTATCAGCTCGTAAATAAAATAAAATTCACTAATACAGTAGGTATTATGGGCAAGATATAAACATACTGTGTAGTATCCTAATTTATCATCAGCTTTACAACTCGTCGAACATATTGATGGCAATAGCGGCTCGTGAGGGAGGGCGTTGGGACGCCGCCCCTCGAGCCTTTATCACAGTAAACAATTTTTCAGAGCAAAACACCATATTATATTTCCGTTCAGCGTATTTCCTTTAACTCATTTTCCTGGTTCACCTTCTATATAGGGTTTCAATAGCACGAAAAGTAAAAAGGAGGAAGGGGAAAGTAAAAAAAAATCTTCAGCAGCACTATTTTCTTCTACGCTCCCCCACTATAAAAACTCACGAGCCGCCTCTGATTGATGAACATTCTGTTCGAATACCAACAGAATTTTGGACTTTGAGTGAGGAAGAACCTGAATCAGTGGTTTCTTTAAGTGATCGTTGGAAATTTCTACAGAAAATCGAGAAGGATCCTTCATTTGATGTTGCAGGATTTTCAACAGAGTCGCATTTTATTTCACAACGTATACTAATGATTTGGTTCGAGATTTAAAAGTATCAACATCACAGTCCTATTTCTAGTCAGATTAAAAGGTTAGCACCTACCTCCTTCAAGGTGGCTTAAATATTACTTCCAGAAAACCAATTTTGTGATAGGAAAGCGATATCGAGATAAATGAAGTCCCGGTTTACTTCTTGAATATTGCTGAACATTAATAAGGGAATCCCCAGAAGCAAAATACCATCGTAAAAAATCCCCAACATAATTCTAAAGTGAAATTATTATTAATAATACACCTATCGCTATAATTTGTCACAATGCAGCAGTACTTAATAACAAACATATTATGGATGATAGAAAGAGCTGAGGTTATTTTCTATTTTTAGATCACGCTTAGTTCAAGTCACAAAAAAATGAGCTAATTTTTGTTTACCACTTTAATTGATGGGGGTAACGGTATATAAAAATAATTCAGACAATCAGATTTACTTTAAGTCATTTTGCCCACTTTTAATTTTAAAAAAACACACACTTACCATCTATTCCAGCAAGAAATGTTATTGTATCGACCAATCAATGATAATTTTAACAGAATTATAAAAATTGTTTTAGGAGAATTTCTATTAGTATTTACTGTTATTTGTTTTATTATTTATAACATTGTCTTATCAGCTATCTGATAAGTTGTATATTACAGATAAATAACAATTAAAATTACATCGAACCTTACGTCTATTTAAAAACAGATATACAGCGGAACAAGGTCTGATTAAACTGAAAGTATACTCACTGTGCAACATATACAGTATGTTGGAAAAATAGCAGCACTTTTAAAATTTAAAGAAAACTAGCGCCATCTAGTAAAACAATATATAATCTGGAAGCTGTATATCTCCTTTATAAAATGAGAGCGCCATCATTAAAATCGATCAGCGGATTGCCAAGTTATAGTGTTTAAAGTGACAATACCTTTTGTAACCTCGTCACAAAAACACTATGGAACAAAAAGCTGACATTAAATTTTGTTTCAAGCTCGGTACAAACTTTTACAGAAACATTTCAATAAATAATTTCTGGATGGTCGTGATGTTTTTGAAGACGTCTCCTGAGCAAGACCGGCTAAAAAAAGAAAAATCGCGATGAGTTTGTGGAAAGAGTGCGTGAAAATATCAACTACGATGCGAATTCAACTGTGAGATATATAGCGAAGGAATTACATACAACCAAAGATATGATGCACGAAATTTTGACAGAGGATTTAAACAAACAGTCCGCTCGATTTGTTCCATGTCCAGCAATGCATCATCTCACAGGACCGTCGCTGTTCGTAAATTTTTGGCGAAAAAACAAGTATGTGTGTTTCAATATCCTCTGTATTTGCCTGATTTATCTACGAGTGATTATTTCCTATTCACGAAACTTAAACTGGCCATGAAAGGATTTCGTTTTATGACAGTGTTACACAAGTCCAAGAAACCGCGACGAAGCCCATTGAGACGATTCGGAAACACAACTTACAAAATATTTGCTAGCATTGGTTGAACGTGTCCAGCAGTGTATTAATTAGGAAGGAATTTATTTTAAATAAAAATAAATAATTTGGCAAAAAAACTAATGGTTTTTTTATTTAAAAAAAATTGGACCATCGTCTTAAGCACAGCGCCAACGCAACCAGAACTATAAATAAAAGTAGTTTTGATTGATTGCGCGGTTGGCTCTTGGTGAAACATAGTAACAATGATAATAATTAAAACACTTGGTATTTGTTTCACAATATATTCAAGATATTCTCTAACATGTTTCGGCCTCGCGACCATTCTCAAAGAGAGTTATGTATAAACTAAACTAAAGTTTCAAAGTGCTGTCTAATGGAAGTCGGTTTTTTCATCTCGTTAAATTTATTACACTATCAATAATTGGAGTATTTCCGAAGTCTAGCTGGGTGTTTGTTAGGTTTTTGCCGTCGTATATGGCTTTTTTAATTTCGAAAATTTCCAGGTAATTTAACAGCCTGCTTTTATTGCAGCTATGTATTAATTTGGTATTATTAATGTTAAAAAAATGGTTCTGGTCTATACAATGTTCGGCAAAGCCCGTCTTTCTCTGATTGTGTAAAATTGAATATTTATGTTCTTTTAGCCTATCATTGAGCGATCGGCCCGTTTGGCCTATATAAATAGCGTCACACATATTACATTTAATTTCGTATACTCCAGATTTGTCACAAAATTTTGCTCTTTCTTTGTTATTGTTTAACATCGATGTAAGATTATTCTTATTAACAGAGATAATATTAATATTTTCGTTCTTTAACTGATTTGTGATTCTTGAACTTAATTTGTGAATATAGTTTATAGCATGCCAATTTTTAGAATCTTTTTCGGGTGTTGCGGCATAAAAATGTTTGGTGTTGTTTTTCTTAATCTTGTTTTTTATTTTATCTATGATGCTTGGCTGATATCCATTATTCCCTGCGATATTTTTGATAATATTAAGTTCTTTTTCATAGCTGTCTTTTTTAAGTGGAATCGTTAGAAGTCTGTGGGTCATACTATGAAAAGTGGACATTTTTACATTCCATGACTGATTTGAACTTGCGTGAATAATTGTATCGGTATACGTGGGTTTTCTAAATATTTCGAATTCTAATTTATTCGGTGTTCTTATTATTTTTAAATCTAAGAAATTTAATGAATTATCCGTCTCTGTTTCTATTGTGAACTGGATTTTTGAGTTTACACTGTTTAAATATTCAAGAAATTGACCCAATAGTCTTTCTGTACCGGTCCATATGCAAATAATATTATCGACATACCTGGCCCAAAAATGTATGTGTCTTGCATAATTAGTGTTGCTAAATAAATTGTTTTCAAAATTAGCCATATAAATTTCTGCCAGGAGGGGGCTCAGGGGGCTTCCCATTGGTAATCCATTCGTTTGTTGGTAAAATTTTGAATTGAACAGAAAATAATTTTGTTCGGTACATACATTGATAGCTTCTATGAGAGCATTTTTGTGTACGATTTCAAGATTGCATTCATGAATTCTTTCAGTGAGGATATTCTTAAGATCTTGTACCGGAATGGAGGAAAAAGGCTTTTTATATCGAACGAAACCAACTTTGCATTGGGAGGTATCTGTATGTTTTTTAATTTTGTTGTTAGTTCTATTGTATTTTTGATTGCTTTGGGCGAGTTGAAATCGATAAATAATGGTAGATCACTGTTGAGTTGTTTGTAAAGTTTATATGCAGGAGCATTTACATAAGAAACGACTGGTCTCATTGGAATGCCATCTTTAGGCAGTTTAGGCATTCCGTATAAGACTGGAGATTTTGGGTTCATGGTATCTAGTTTGGATTGCGATATATTTAAGAAGGTTTCATTGTACGTTTTTGTAATTTTCTTTACAGCGGTATGATATTTTTTTGTTGGATCGGTCTTGAGTTCTCTACAGTTTTCTGTGTTGATGAGTGTGTTCATTTTTAGTAGGTATTCATCTTTTGTTAGAATAGTAACAGTATTACCTTTGTCAGCTTTGCAAAGAATTAAATTGTTTTGGTAAATTTTGTTACGTAATTTATTAATTATTCTGAGTTCGTTGGAATATTTATTTTTTATTTTATTGTTTGCTATTATATTTGCAATGTTATATTTTGCTAATTGGCTTTTATTTAAACTACTTAAAAGATTCTCTAAATTGGCTGCGAGTATTTCAATATCTGTGGATTTGACGAAGTTTGGACAGTATTTGAGGCCTTTTTCTAATAACTTAATTTCTTCATTATCAAACTGAACATTTGTTAAATTTACAACTCTATCATAAAATCTTACTGAACTAATTGAATTGATATTATGAGAATTTAGGTGAGCAAAATTTTGTGACTTACATTTTCTTAGGGTATTTAATTTTCTTAGCTGTATTAGGTACTGTTTATGTGTTGCATCCTTCACTGACTCGCGCACTGTCCTGTCAAAGTATTCAAATTCGAAATAATTTGATTTGTGTAGCAGTTCTGTGTGGACTAATTTAAGATGTAAGTTGAGATTATCCCTGTTTCTGTACCATTTGGATGCTTCTTCTGCTAGCCAATGTTTCCGAGCTGCATTAACAGTGCTTTCTGCTTGAGGTGAGTGGTTATGACATGAAATCTTCATAATTTTTATTTTTATTTTATTTTTTTTTTATGCCGCAACACCCGAAAAAGATTCTAAAAATTGGCATGCTATAAACTATATTCACAAATTAAGTTCAAGAATCACAAATCAGTTAAAGAACGAAAATATTAATATTATCTCTGTTAATAAGAATAATCTTACATCGATGTTAAACAATAACAAAGAAAGAGCAAAATTTTGTGACAAATCTGGAGTATACGAAATTAAATATAATATGTGTGACGCTATTTATATAGGCCAAACGGGCCGATCGCTCAATGATAGGCTATAAGAACATAAATATTCAATTTTACACAATCAGAGAAAGACGGGCTTTGCCGAACATTGTATAGACCAGAACCATTTTTTTAACATTAATAATACCAAATTAATACATAGCTGCAATAAAAGCAGGCTGTTAAATTACCTGGAAATTTTCGAAATTAAAAAAGCCATATACGACGGCAAAAACCTATCAAACACCCAGCTAGACTTCGGAAATACTCCAATTATTGATAGTGTAATAAATTTAACGAGATGAAAAAACCGACTTCCATTAGACAGCACTTTGAAACTTTAGTTTAGTTTATACATAACTCTGAGAATGGTCGCGAGGCCAAAACATGTTAGAGAATATCTTGAATATATTGTGAAACAAATACCAAGTGTTTTAATTATTATCATTATAAATAAAAGGAAATTTTTTAATAAATAACTTTAATGAATTGAAAAAATATAAATCTTTATGCTAACAATAATAAATTTTTATTAGTTTACTTTTTAAGAACATCAGTCAATAACATCTTCTATTATACCTTTAACGCATTTTTGGAATTTAACATATTTTTCCTGTAACTGGTCAAATGACGTGTCGTAATTAGTGCTTAGCAAATATTTTCGAAGTGTAGAGCATTTAACTTTCAGAAAATATTGATCATCATTTGAGGATACTTTGTCTAAATCGTACAAAATTCAATTTAAAATGTGTTTAATGCTCTTGTAAATTTTGACATATGCCTCAAATAAGTCGTCTTTGGCTTTATTTTTTGCCGCATCTTCAATGGCATTTTGTATTTCGTTCTGACAGAGGCGATATTCTTTCATTGTTATGGCTAAATTTTTGCTTTGATTTGTCGACGTTTCGCATGCTTGTACTTCTAGAATTCCATTTTCATCAAGAATGAAAGTTATTTCGAATTTTACGTCGCCGGGTTTACCTTTTGGCAAATTTTAAAGTCTTAATTTACCTAAGAAGCTATTATACTTCAATTTTTACGTTCTCCTTCAAAATATTTTATATGTACATTTTATTGATCATTTTCTGATATCACAACATCTACACAACTTTTTTTTGTAAGTAGTTTAGCTGAATCCTTAAAGATAAAGGCGTAATCTCAGTAACCATATATCTTTCAAATCATTCGTGGCGGTGCTTCAAATGTGCTGCCTGAATTGCTGCACCAAGTGCAACCGCTTTGTCTGGATTTAAATCAGTTCTAATATTATTGATATGAAAATATTCACACAGAGAATGACGAATCTTGGGTGTTCTAGTTACTCCTCGAACAAGTACAACTTTATCTTTACTATACATATATATCTTTGGTGGTTAAATCAGCACCAATAAGGCATTTTCATTTCCATCAATACATATATAATTACGGAGTATCTATCTTGCGTTGAGAGTTTTTCTTTGAGAACCAGGCATTTTGCTTTTAATCGTCTTAATAATTTTGACGTATTTTGACGTTTAACACCTTCAACGTTTAGTACCTCAAACTTCTTTTTATTTACTTTTATAATAGATACGTCAAAAGTACAACCACCAAAATCGTACACGAGAATGGTTCCTTCTGTGCCTGGCTTAAGATTGGTGTAATGAAGGGCTCCTGGTACTGGTTCAGTGATTAATCTTAAGAGTTTTAACCCAGCTAATGTTGTAGCTTTTCAGGTGGCTATTCTATGAGCGTTGCTGAAATAAGTTGGTATAGAAATTACCGCTTCTCTCACATCTGTTCCCACATATTCACTGGCGGATTCCCTTAAATACTTTAGCAGCTCTGCACTGACTTCTGGTGACTTTCTAATTTTAGTACAATCGTGCTTAAGTTCAATTTCTGCTTGATCGTTACAGCCTCGCACAATGTCAAATAGATGTTCTTGGCGGTTCTTTAGGCTTTGAACATAACGATCATCATATTTGCGCCCAATAATCCGTTTCATATCTGTAAAATGATAAATATCATATAGTATTACTACCATGATCAACGAGCAAGGTGACTTTTTAAATAAAAGACAAAATATTTAGTTTTTCATCAAAATGTAATTTATTTACTTTTAAGTTATTTTTTATAGAATACATTTATTCCAACTTTTTTTCCAGTCTTCAGAATAGTTTTTATTCTGGTATGTGCGAAGTGAGTTCTTCAATCGAGGGAACAACAAAAAGTCACTCGGTGCTATAGGTGCTATGCCATTCCATAAACACTATATTGGTAAATATAGTGTTTATGGAATGGTGTTTATTAATTTTTTAGCGAAAAATTGATGAATAATTATTGCGTTGTGTCATGGCGCGACATGGTGATGCAAAAACCATGAATTGTTTTGCCACAAATCAGGGTGTCACGCAAATGACGCGTTAAGTTTAAATAATAATCTTTATTGACTGTTTGATCAGTTCATAAGAACTCTTTGTGGATAATACCACGGTAATTGAAGATATTACTTTAACTTAACATTACTTTAATTTTTCACCCACCTTGGCTTATATTTCGGTATTTTTTACTTTGTTTCATGTTCAACATTCATTTGATTGTTGGGCAGTTTCTGGCTCAAACATGGATACATATCTCACCACCAGTAATTATATATTTCAGAACGTCATCATTCTAGAAAAGGTCTCCTCAGCAACTTCAACAAGACGATGTTTTCAATAAATTCTGTTTCTGAATAGGAAAATTAGTCCTATTCAGAAATAAGTCCTAATAGGACTAATTTGTTTATCAAAATTCAACGAATTGATCGAAATTATATTCCAGTAATATCTACAATGTCTCTAATACCTAATTGGCGATTACTCAGTAAATAATGTTGATAGTGTTTTCTTCACTGGTTGACGTGGAAGGTCTTCCTGTATAATATTTATCTTTAACTGCTGCTATCACAACTAAAAACCATGAATGCCTTTTTTATTGTTCGACAGTTTTTATATCAGGTGTGGCGGTTAATAATTCATAATTTTTTTAAGGGATGACGCTGGAAACAAGGGTCGGTTTACAGTCTAATTTCTTATGTCATTTTGTTGCTACGACAGTACCTTTCAAAACGTCATTGATGTCTAAACGATTTCCAGTTAGCGTCATATTGTTTTGTCTGGTAAACAGTTCAGTTTCGAGCTAAATTAAGAGCATTTGCAGCATATATTGTTTTTATTGTTCAGTCAAAAGAACAACACTAGTGAAAGCCGTCGTGTCCTTGTGGAAACTTATGGTGACAGTATCCCAACGTAAGACGCTTGTAGACTTTGGTTTAGACGATTCAAAAGTGGTGATTTCGACTTGAAAGACAAAGAACGCTCAGGTTAATCGAAAAAATTTGAAGATGCTTAATTGCAAGCATTGTTGGACGAAGATGTTAGGCAAAGTCAAATGTTGGTCATCGAACCATTTGTGACGGTCTCCATGCAATGGAAAATATCCAGAAAGCAGGTAATTAGTAATCACAGCAGCTGAACAACGGACAGATGGAAAAGCGAACACGGGTTTGCAAAGTTTTGCTTCCTCGGCATGAAAGAAATACTTTTTGTAATGATTGTGACTGCAGAAGAAAAATGGATATATTTCGAGAACCCAAAACATCGATCTCAAGACCGAATCCCTTTGTAAAGAAGACAGTGCTGAGCATTTGGTGGAACCAGAAGGGTGTCGTGCACCGTGAGCTTATGAAACCAGGTTATACCGTTATACCGTTCCCCAACAAATGATCAATTCGAAACATATATTGAGCGAAAAGCGACCCCATTACATAGCAAAAGTGGTGAGAGACTCCATTTTTGCACTTGGCTGGTAAGCCCTGTCCCACCGCCGTACCCACCAGACTTGGCCCCTTCCTATTACCACTTGTTTTCATGGATGTCTCACGCACTTTTCATGAAACACTTCAACAATTACGGAGATGTCAAAAATGCCTTGATGATTGGACTATCTCAAAAGATATATGTAAAGGATTATCTCAAAAGATGTATTAGGAGGGATGGGAAAAATGTGCAGCTATCTATGGCCTATACATTGAATAAATCATTTTTTATCTCTTTCCTAAATTTAACGCGTTTTAGAAAAAAATAAGAATTATTAACAACTACACCTGCCACAATAATTAACAGCCAGCGAATTATTGGAATGGCTTCTATGGGCTCAAAACGGCATCCTCAAAGTGATTTTTTTTTAAATCGAATGATCATGGAAAAGCCTGAGGCTATCATATCTGGTGAATATGGTGTTTGTGGAATGATATTTGTTTGATTTAGGTTAAAAATTGACGAATAATTAATTCGATGTTTTGCAAATCTGGATGTTTTTTGAAATGGACTCTAATACGTAATCAGCGATTACTCAGTACAATATCATTGATTTTGGTAATGTTATTTCATTGGCTTACATCGAAGGTCTTTCTTGACGAATTTCATCTTCAATTGCTTCTGTATCATCAATAAAGTCCTTGTTCCACTTGTAAACATTTGTTTTGACATAGCTTTTAAAGAGAACTGTCAATTTGTAGAAAAAAATGTAATGTAAATTAATTTTAAAAAATCACCGAATTTTTTTTTAAATAATACATACCAACTTAAAAAACAAATGGATGTATGGATACGCAAAGCGCGCCAATTTTCAAAACTAAAGTCATAAAATTATGCTGTTATTATATTTAAAACAATTTTTGCTTACCAAATAGAAAGTTACTAATACATCTAATCTCCTGATGATGAGCAGTTATACCAATAGAAATATTAGAATTCTGGGGATCTTAATATATGAAAGATGGAGTTAATCTATGACCTTCTTTGTTTGGTATCATTTCGGGTTTCCCATTCACATAAACAGCGGCAGCAGAAAAGGATGTTCCCAAATCTATTCCAATTGGAGGTGCTTCACCCATCTGTAGTAAAATATAAATAGATAGTAGTATAATATTTATTAAAAACCTTAAGATTGGAGTGAGGCATGGGAAACATTTCATGGTGGTCGTGCAAACGTCGCTTAGTCGTTCACACACCACTAATTTCAGCTTTTTTTAGTCGATTGTTTTATGCAAGGGTGATTTTTAGCTCTCCTAATGATCGTGGTTTTCCTTTGTATGCATATTCAAACACAGTTCAGCAAAGTGTCAGCTAATAGAACCGCCTGTGATTGAGTGTCTGATCATACATATTTCCCTTTTTTACTCTATTCATGTACACATCAGGTCAAATTAAAGCATATAGAGGGTCTTTCAAATTGAGCGGTTTATTAAATTTTTGAATACAAGAGAGCCCACTCTTTTGTCAAAATTTTGGATGACATTTTGGCATAACCGTGATTCTATCTTACCAATGACTTGAACAATTTCATCCTTTAGTACAGGAATCTGTTGTAGATTGTTATTATAGACCTGGCTTTTCACGTAACCCCAAAGAAAATAGTCCAACGGTGTCAATTCACATGATCTACGTGGCCAATTAACATTACCCTTTCTTGCAATGTTTCGTCCAGGAAAGTTTTCTCTCAATAAATTAATTGTTTCATTAGCAGAGTGAGGTATAGCGCCATCCTGTTGGAACCAGGTATCCTCCAGATCAATAATATATCTATGTTAGATTGTTATTGTATTACAGACCTGGCTTTTCACGTAACCCTAAAGAAAAGAGTTCATTCACAGACACAGCTTCTCCAGCAGCATTATGAAATACATATGGTCCAATTACACCTCCTGACCATAATGCACACCAAACAGTGACTCGTTTAGAACGAAAAAGTTTCTCATGGATCAATCGTAGATTTTCCTCATCCCAAATACGGCAATTTTGTTTATTAATATATCCACCAATTTCAAAATGTGCTTTATCTGAAAAGATGATTTTTTGGGAAAAATTATCTGTTTGTTCTTTGATCTAATTGATAAATGCACGAAGTTTTGAATGATCCAGTAGCCTTAGTTTCTGTGTTATTGGAACCTTATATGCCTTCAGGGCTAAATCCTTTCGTAAAATACGCCATGCTATGGATTCACAGAGTCAAAATTATTGAGAACGTCGACTAATGGAAATTTCTGGGTGTTCAGTAACACTTTCACTTACCAAATCAATATGCTCTTGTGAATGGCCATTACGACTATACATTGCTCTTCTTTTATCTTCCATCGAACCAATTTCTTGAAATTTTTGAGCAATTCGAAATATCACGAAATTTTCTAAAAACAATTTTCCCTGAACGCCCATTTTCATAAAATTATTCAAGAATTTTAACGTGTTGTTGTATTGTGTACGACTTCATTTTTATAAATGTCGTACATTACACTTTTGAAATGAGACTTGGCCTACTCAAAATCACAACGCCATTTGTGTATTATTTAATAACTAAAAAAAACAGCTCAATTGGAAAGACCTGTTAGATATTTTTTTTTATAAAAAATGGATGGTTCATTTAAATTATTGTGTTCCATAGACACACAAGGTTAAACAAACGAGGTCACGTGATATTAAGTTCATTTATTGATTTATTTAAGTTACCATATCCGAAATTCTAAGTTTCAATTTAAAAAAAATGTTTTCTACAGTGTCAGCAATCAAAACTGGATTTAAAGAATATTTTACATCAAAATCGCTCTCATTTTACAGAAAGGGAATACAAAATTTGTCAGAAAGAAGAGTGCAGATTGCCTATAACGATAGAGATTATGTTCTGAATTAAAACTGTATCAGCTCCTAAATAAAATAAAATTCACTACTGCAGTAGGTATTACGGGCAAGATATAAACATACTGTGTGGTATCTAATTTATCATCAGTTTTACAACTCATAGAACATATTGATGAACTTCCTGTTCGAAAACCAACAGAATTTTGGACTTTGAGTGAAGAAGAATCTGAATCCGCTAATTCTTGGGAGTGATCGGTGGAAATTTCTACAGAAAATCGAGAACGAGCCTTGGTTTGTTGTTGCAAGATGTTCAACAGAGCCTGATTTCATTTCATAACCTGAACTGCAGCAGTACTTAATAACAAACATATTATCAGTGATAAAGATCTGAGGTCATTTTCTATTTTTAGATCACGCTAGTTCAAGTCACAAAACATGAGTTAATTTTTGTTTACCACTTTAATTAATGAGGGTAACGGTATATAACAATAATTCAGACACTCTAATTTACTTTAAGTCATTTTGTCCACTTTTAATTAAAAAAAAACAGTCGCTTACCATTTATTCCAGCAAGAAATGTTATTGTGTCGACCAATCAACGATAATTTTAACAGAATTATAAAAAATGTTTTAGGTGAATTTCTATTAGTATTTAGTGTTAGATTCGAAACGCAGTTTTTTGCTTTGTTTTTGTTTTAATATCGAACAAGTGTGTTCAGAATTTGTCGATAATTCCGCGAATGCGGTATCAGGCAAACTGGGGAATGTTCGATTGGGCGATTAGGTGCATCATAAAATTAATAAAGTGCTCTATAAATTTGGCGCATAGAACACTGATTTTGGTCATAAATTTAGACAATTTGCAAGCATTGCTCTGATGTTAAACATCCCATGATATTTGGCAGATTATACTGAATAATTTTGACGTTAGAGGCCGGCAAACTCACAATTCGTTTGACAGTTGACATTTCGAAAAATTAAGACCGAATATACACAATGTTCAAAAAATGTAAAGAGTAAAATTAAAAATGTTATAAATGAATACTAAACTCGAAGAGATTTACCACTAAATACCAAATCACTTTTTGAAACTTCTCGACCCACGTTTCGCTAACCATGTTAGCATCATCAGGAGATGATTTAATCTAATCCTAAAACTAAACTATGCTATATTTATATGATAATCCTACCAAATGAAGCGTGTAAAAATCTTGAACCATGAAGTTTACTGAGCCTTACATTAATAATTGAAAAAGTTGACTGTGCGGAATAAGTCGGCCGGTTCATGATTTTCATGCATTTTTCTATATGACTGCTTTCATATGCATCCAAAACCTTATTGTTATTTACACTTTTACGAGTCTTAAATTTCCAATATCTATATTGTGGTCATGTTCAATTGCATGTTGGGCAACACAAGATTTTTCATTTCTCCCATATCTAATGTGGGCAATGTGTTTTAATCTCGTTAAATCTCGTCTTTAAATCTCGTTAATATTGAAGTTTTTGTTTGCCCAATATACCTTCGATCACAATCTTGACAACTATTTCGTAAATCCCTGACTTTTCTTGTTGATCCACTTTATCTTTTGGATTACCCAGGACTTCTCTTAATAATTATATGGTGTATACACAACTTTAATGTCCACTTTTTTCAAAATTTTGTCTAGCCCTCGTGTTAATTGGGCATCAAGCGGTATTATCCCGCATTATTTGGGCATTAAACGGTTCCGCTGAGTGTTTCTTTCTGAAGCCAAAATGCTTTGCAGATATTATGTTTAATTTTTCTGTTTCCTGGTTCAGTCTCTTGACTCTCTTGACTATTATTCTTTCTGCCACCTTGCTTAATGCCGGAAGTAAGCCGAGAGGATGATAGTTTTGTGGAAACTTGGTTTCTTTTAGTGTTTAGTGGTTTGTTGAACATGATTACCCCGACTTGTTTCCACACTTCCGAGTAATGTTCTGTTCTCATTATCGCATTGATTGCGTTTGTCAGTGCGGCTATCCTTTTTTTGGACAGCTTCTTGAGCATCAGGTTGGTGATACCGTCTTGTCCAGGTGCTTTCCTAACTTTCAGTCTTTTGATTACTCCGTGTACCCTTGCAGGGGAGGCTTTTTTTCGTTCGAGCATCTAGGCGGTGAACATCGTTTGGCGTGACAGTGCGGAAGTACTGTTACGAACCACAGGATGTCGTGAGCTGCATTTCAATGCTGCTTTCATCCGATTTCGCCGATTAATATGGTCATGACTACGGTCAATCCTTCAGTTTTCAACGACTTCATCAGGAGATTCTCATTCTAGTTCTTCTGCGTCTTTCAACTTTATCTATGCGGTCTAGGTCCTCACCTGGGTGTTCATTTCTCCTTCCTTCTCTCTCCAGGGTCTCTGCAAATGCTTCCACTTTATCCTGCATCGAGTAGATCATCCCGTTGGCCCCGGGCAGTGGAGGAATAATCGTTTTCTCTCCTCTTAATTTATTTTACATTTTCCACGCAGATGGGTCCCCTGTATTTAGCGTCTGATGTTTTTGATTCCATCTGTTATTTCGATGTTCATTTAGAGCGTTTTTTATCATCTGCGTATGTCTATTTAGTTGCGTTTTGTTCTCTTCAGATTTGGTTTCTCTACATATTCTTCTGAGTCATCTGTTGACTCTTATTATTTCCTTCAAGGCCCACGGCGTGTCGCCGTATGGGCTTTTGTTTGCCGAAACTTATGTCGTCACAGTGCTTTCGTCGTATGCTTCTATAATGTCTTTGTAAATCTTTGGTTGCTTCTTCCGTCTCTTCTGCAGCGTTAATTGCTGGAATTATTGTGATCTTTTCTCGTTTCATTTTTGCGAATTATTCCCAGTTAGTGTTCTTTTTCTTAATAGCTTCAATGATGTGAGTTCCAGATGAGGTGTAAGCTCTATTGGATTGTGGTCCGAGACTCTCTCTTCCAAGGTTTGGAGTTGTATTTTGTGTCTGATGTTTCTGCTATGATGATAACTGCTATATTCAAGACACCAGGGAGACCATTCACACTGGGGATGTATGTGGGAATTTCCGGTCCTAGTACTGCAGCTCCTAGTTCTTCTATGAATTGCAGTAATCTGATAGCATTAAAGTTGCTGGTAAAGTTCAAATCGGTGATCTGGTCTTTGAACAACAGCTGCGTTGGCGGATTACAGGCTGATGTGATTTTAACTGGTCCTTTGTCAGTTTTAACTTCTATGGTTATTGCTTCCAGTTCCATGTCCTCTATCCCAAAATGTGGTGTTCTATGGAATTTTTAACTAGGAGTGCCACGCCGCCTCCGTTGTTTGTATGTCTGTCATGCCTGTAGAGGCTATAGTTGGCAAATGCCAGCCTGCTTTGCTTTTTAATTTTTGTTTCTTGCGGGGCAATTATGTCGGGGTGCCACTCTGCAATTAGTTCTTCTATGTCATGCTTCCTAGCCCTTATACCATTGAGTTTTTAGGATATTATTTTCAACGATGTGTTTTAGCTTTTGAATGTTAGGCCTTTGATGTTAGCAGGCCTTGTAGTTGGGACTGCATCAATGTAATCGCCGCCATCATTTGGCTGATTACGTCTTGTTGTGCTTTTTGGGGTTTGTCTACCTGTTTCGCATCGGTGGTGCTTAGGTATGCTACGTTAGTGGGCTTTTTCGCATTCTTGGCTACCTAGTCGTAGGTTCTTTTTCCGTATACTTGTCTGATTTGTTTAGTTGCTTGACCCTTTTCGGTGTGCTTTATTTTATTGATCGGCCTTTGGTAATTAGGACATCCTTTATAGCTGGCTGGATGTCCTACCAGGTTGTAGTGGGCGCAGATGACATTTATTTTCTCAAATGTGCTTTCCAACTTGCAATCAGAGGATTTATGGTAATCCGAGCATTTCACACACCTGTGCGGCTAGGTGAAGTTATTTTGGCCATGTCTCCATCTTATACAGCGGTGGCACCGGGTTCTTTGGCCTGTTTTTTTTGGGCAGCGGCTGCATTTTGTAATCATTACACCGGTTTCCATTTTTGTTTTGCGGCTTATGAGATGGTGTACCTCGGTGTCTTTGTACCCCATTTCGACCAATTCGAAATGTGATTACCCTTATTCGTTTAATATTATTATTATGTTTTTTTTAGTCTTGGGCTGTTGGCGAATTATTTTGGTGCCTTCTCTGGTGATTTTTGCGTAGTTGATCTGTATACTGCCAGCTCTAATT
>JARFXV010002087.1:0-22500 GCA_031761425.1 Cosmopolites sordidus
AGTCTTTCAGAGAAGTAAAGTGGGGTAACCTGCTCTCCTCTCTGGACTCATCGAACTCCAGGCAGATCTGGCGTCTGGCGAGGTCTTTGGCGGGAAAATCCAGGAGGATTATTCCACCGCTAAAATCGGATGCAGATGGCGCTGTCGCCGTCTCCGATGTGGACAAAGCCGAACTTCTGGCTGAGTCCTTCAAGCTTCAGATGACCTGTCAACGTCATCCCGAAGCAGATCCAAATTTCGATGCGGAGGTCAGCAGGGTTTCGGCCCAGCTACCTATCTTCCCGCAAATCTCCTTCCTGCAAAATCATCTCGCTTCCCCCCGTTCAATCACAGCAATAATCAAAAGCTTCGCCCCCAGAAAAACCCCCGGCTTTGACGGTATCACGGCCAGGCAACTTCAGAAACTTCCGAGCAAGCAGATCGCGGAGATCACAAACATCGTGAACTCCATTCTGCGCCTCCAACATTATCCAAGCTCATGGAAGCACGCCATTCTTGCCGTGATACCCAAAAAATGCAACAGTCCGAGCCCGGCCGACTACAGGCCGATCAGTCTCCTCAGCGCTCTCTCCAAAATCGCTGAAAAAACCATCCTCGAAGCCCTCAACAGCTTCACCGACTCCAAAAAGATCATTCCAGATGAACAATTCGGGTTCAGGAAAGGTCTTTCATCCATTCACCAAGCGGCCAGGTTGGCCAGCAAAGTCCATTCAGCTCTCGAGAAAAAATGGCATCTCGGAGCAGTTCTTCTCGACCTGTCCAAAGCCTTCGACAAAGTCTGGCATGATGGTCTCATCTACAAAACCATCTCTCTCGGATTTCCCCGAGATCTGACCTTGTTAATCCGTTCATTCCTGGAAGACAGAACCTTCCAAGTTCGAATAAACTCTTCCGTCTCCACGAGAAAACAAATAAAAGCGGGCGTCCCGCAAGGTTCCCCCCTGGCACCGGCCTTGTTCAATATCTACTTGGCCGGTATTCCACGCTCACAAGATGTGAAATCCGCATTCTTCGCGGACGACACAGCTTACTTTGTAGCGTCTCCTCAGACTTCTGTGATTCACAACAAACTCCAGAAGCAACTTAATGCAGCTATCCACTGGCTCAAATTCTGGCGCCTGCAAGTCAATCCGAAAAAGACTCAGGCGATCATCTTCACTAATAAACGCTTCATCAGAGAATACAGGCTACTGGTGGACAAAGTTCCGATTCCATGGTTGCAAAAAGCAACCTACTTAGGTCTTCATTTCGACCGACATCTCTCTTGGTCCAGTCAAATCCAGCAAGCCATCTGCAAGGGTTGCGGCATCATCAAAATGCTGTACCCGCTCTCATGCAGAACGAGCAACCTCGCTCCAAAAATCAAAGTCATGATCTACAAAATCCTTGTCAGATCAGTAGTTCTGTACGGCTTCCATACGTACTACCGGTTTCTTGGTCCAACTCTGATCAAGAAACTTCAAATCTTCCAAAATAAATCCTTGCGTGTGGCCCTAGACGCACCTTGGTACGTTAGAAATAACCAAATCCATCGGGAGGCCTGCGTGCCACCGATCTCTCAATTCCATCAAACCACACTCGCCAAGCTGAAGCTCACAGCCTCGCGAGGTAGCAATCCACTGCTACGCGAATTATCGGACCTCCTGCCCTAGCCACAGGGCAATACTCCGATATCATCGTCCCCAATCTCCGGCATCAAGACCCGGTTAACGAAGTTTTCTCGTTTTCCGACTTGTGTAAGTCTCAGCCTCCGCTACCGCCGTCGCACAATCTAGCGTTTCTGTCTGTGCCGGCCCGGCGACTGCACCTATGCGCAGCGTCGGCCCGGCAACGGCAGAAATTAGCACCGCAACGCCGATGACTTCATCGGTTTTCCAAATTAACCTCCTGAAGTTCGCCTGGACTTCATTGAAAAACCACTTCATGAACAGTCGGACCTCCGTCCTTCGGGACCAAACATTCCGACATTTCCTGGGTCAACTAGAGACCCTCAAAATAATTAGAAACCCATTCTGGGTCAATCTCATGCTATATAAGTAAGGGCCGAAAAGGCTAACTTAAAAACCAGGCTAATAAAATAGAAAATAGAAATTCGACGCGAAGACCGTTTGACTAACAAGTATTTGAGAAAAAAAAAAAAAATGACCGGAAGAGGCAAAGGCGGAAAGGGTTTGGGAAAAGGAGGCGCCAAACGTCATCGTAAAGTGCTACGTGATAATATTCAAGGCATCACCAAACCCGCCATTCGAAGATTAGCCCGACGTGGTGGCGTCAAACGTATATCGGGTTTGATATACGAAGAAACCAGAGGTGTATTGAAAGTGTTCCTCGAGAACGTTATCAGGGATGCCGTAACATATACGGAACACGCCAAGAGGAAAACGGTCACCGCCATGGATGTGGTGTATGCCTTGAAACGTCAAGGACGTACTCTCTACGGTTTCGGCGGTTAAGTTGCAGATAAATTATTTGACGTTTTAAAATATCTAAAAAACGAAATCCAGACACAAAAAAAAAACGGTTCTTTTCAGGACCACAAAATAACATTCTAAATTATAAAAAAAAATAGAGAGAGAACATTGTCGATAACGAAAGTGGAATTCACTTCGTTAATTGCCCGAGAGTCCATAAAACGACAATTAAAAAAAAAAAAAATAAATAACATAGACAGACATGGAGATTATGGACAACCAAGGTGGAATATCTCCCGTTAATCGGTGGAGAGTCGTTACAATAAACGTGCTTAAAATTAATTGAGGTGACATCGGTGAGAATACGACTGGACTTGGTTCACATACGTTTATTTTTACGTATTTAATCGAAATGATCGGATCGAATAATTCATGTAGCTACTGATAAGTACGGACGCCGTTTTCGCCCAAGAATCGCCATCGAGAGAACTTTCTAGCCTAACTTCTCCAATCGTTGCGATTACGGATATGTCTTTCTTTTAAATGTGCGTTCGATCTCCAGTACGTTTGATAATTGATCCTATCTTATCCGCCAATAATAAACATATTGAAATGTATTATAACGGTACGATAGTTAGCAAGGTGGTGGCCAAGACGAAGGATAAGAACGAGACTAGATTCCCTTCGATGGGAGAGAAGATCGATGGCAGGTCGCCGAAAATAGTTTTTTTTTTCCAGTAAGGTTATCTATTGCTCTACGAATCCGTGTACTTAATCGACCGGTGATATATTGGAGGTATTGGCATCGACGGGGCTATATCTTATTTATCCCATATTTATCCGAAATAATCGAAGCACATAAAATGTTTCTCTTGAAATGTCGAAATCGTAGGTTTGTCGTGGATCTTTTAATTTGATCTTGTCGACAGATCGACACGAACCGAACAGCTGCTGTATCCTGAAGGTAATGACAACGAGTCTGAATGAATTTTGTAATCTGGAATATGGCATTTATTAACGAAAAATACAAAATTAAAAAAATGTTCCAACCTCGTTAAAGGTCTCGGCTAAGCCGGAAAACGGAGCAGTGTCTACGCGTAGACGTTCAGTCCTCCGTTCGCCCCTTCGGGTAAGATAGGCCATCTGTAGGTACAAAAAAATCATTTAGTAAAACGTAATTGTCGCGCGAGCATCGTTACGGTACCGCACTTCATCGTGAGACTAAAGATTTGTCTGTTATATTTTATCAATCTTTGACGACGACGACGACGACGACAACGAGAAATGGCAGATGCAGAAGTCGGCGGTCAAGCCACGTCTCCATCTAATCAGTTAGGAACGGGTAGCGGTGGTTCAGGGGCTTCATCTGCACCTACAGCAGCAACAACGGCGGCATCGGCGACGATTTCATCGAAAAAAGAAAAAACTGCAAAAAGAAAAAATCCCAAAGCCAAAGCTACGCATCCACCCACCGCCGAAATGGTAACCAACGCCATTAAGGGTCTGAAAGAAAGGGGAGGTTCGTCGTTGAGAGCGATCAAGAAGTATATCGCCGCCAACTATAAGGTCGATGCCGAGAAAGTATCGCCTTTCATTAAGAAATATTTAAAATCGGCGGTCGTATCAGGCACCTTGGTTCAGACTAAAGGAAAGGGGGCGTCCGGTTCGTTTAAATTGGCAGCAGCGGCGTCGTCTAGTTCGTCGGTTCAAACGAAACAATCGGCGGCAAGTGTTGTTTCATCATCCTCCGTTAGTGGTGGTGGTGGTCAAAGGAAAAGAAACACTACGGCAGCAACCAAAGCAGGCGGTAAAAAGAGTCCGGCGAAGAGAACGACGACGACGACGACGACGGCAGAAAAAAAAAAGACAGTCAAAAAGGCCACCGGGAAACCAAAGAAAGTTGCCGCCGCCGAGAAGAAGGTATCGGTGAAGAAGGCCGTCGAAAAGAAAATGGGAAAATCGGCTAGTTCGGGATCTTCGGCGATAACAGTTGGCGCCGCCGCCGCCGCCGCCGCCACGGTGCCATCGAAGGCAAAATCACCGTCGAAAGCGAAGAAATCAAACAAAGCTGGCCCTACCAAGAAACCTAAGGCTCCCAAACCGAAAAGTGCCAAGTCTCCAGCCGCAACCGGAGGCAAAGCGAAGAAAGCAGCTTCCCCAAAAAAGAAGAAGTAAACGGTTCTCTCCTTTGTGGTTTCATCATAATCTCGATCAAGAGGTATGAAGAAATCGAATGTGCACAACACAGATTGTTGACTACAACGACCGTCTCGTATTAACCACCTCCATCATCATCATCATCATCATCCGGAGAAGACGTAGAAAACCTGCACGTTTACAAAAGCTTTACGGTTTTCAAAAATCGGTTCTTTTTAGAACCACAACATTTAATGTCACTGAAAAAAAATTAAGAATAAACATCCCTTAAGTCATGATACTGATATATATATATATATATATATATATATATATATATATATATATATATATATATATATATATATATATATATATATATATATATATATCTATATATACATATAATATATATATATATATATATATATATATATATATATATATATATATATATATATATATATATATATATATATATATATATATATATATATATATATCCGAAAGGTAATATTAAATCGATACTACTAACTATTTGAAAAGGTTACCACCGAACGATGCCCGCGAGGATTTTATGCCGATTTAAGTCCCTCCATTTGTAGCGGTTTTTTTTTGCGTTTCTCAGGTGTTTTTAACGTTTCCCAGTCACGTAATTCTCGATTCATATCGATAAAACGCTAAGGAGATCATGAGGTATTTTTTTTATTGATAATGCTATTGTCTTATGCCTGTCAGGCATTTCATTTAACTTTAATTGATGTACATACTTAAAGTATATCTATAGATCATGCAACTGTATAAGGAATACGTATCGATAGTATTTTTTTTTTCATTCCAAAGATGTTTTGTTGGTCCTGAAAAGGACCGATATTTCGAATCAGGTAAAGATCCATCGTGCAGGGATGCAGCAATCCGTTTTAATATTTTATTTCGTTTTACTGTCGGTCTTCTTTGGCAATAGCACGGCCTGAATGTTAGGCAAAACACCCCCTTGTGCGATGGTCACGCCGGACAATAGTTTGTTCAATTCTTCGTCATTTCGAATGGCTAATTGTAAATGTCGTGGTATAATCCTCGTCTTTTTGTTATCTCTGGCGGCATTTCCCGCCAATTCCAATACTTCGGCGGCGATATTCCATCACCGCGGCCAAATATACCGGTGCTCCGGCACCGACACGTTCCGCGTAATTTCCTTTTCTCAACAATCTGTGAATACGACCGACAGGAAACTGCAATCCGGCACGATTCGAGCGAGACTTTGCTTTCCCTTTAACTTTGCCACCTTTTCCACGTCCGGACATGTTTGGTTATTTTATTTTGTTTTTTTAACTATAACCGTTCAGATTCGTACGACACGAACGTCGCAGAGTCATATGAGATACTGTATTAATCGGCATACCCCATTATATACTCAACGGACGAACCAGACGGTTAGTTGTATGGGCGGAGCTAAACGAACCCGTACGATCCGTCACAAAACGGACGAGGTTGCCCGTTCGAGAATCAGTTTACGATACGAACTTCTGCCATACGTACGTAAAATCGTTCAGTTTGTCCAACAACAATGCCACCTAAAACCAGCGGTAAGGCGGCCAAGAAAGCCGGAAAGGCTCAAAAGAACATCTCGAAAACCGATAAAAAGAAGAAGCGCAGGAGGAAGGAAAGTTACGCCATTTATATTTACAAAGTGTTGAAACAAGTCCATCCGGATACTGGAATTTCCAGCAAGGCCATGTCGATCATGAATTCTTTCGTTAATGACATTTTCGAAAGGATAGCTGCTGAAGCTTCCCGTTTGGCTCACTACAACAAAAGGTCCACAATAACAAGTAGAGAAATTCAAACGGCAGTCAGATTACTTCTGCCTGGGGAATTAGCCAAACACGCCGTTAGCGAAGGTACCAAAGCCGTCACCAAATACACCAGTTCAAAGTAAATACGTGAATGAAACAAAAGTAAGACTGGCGTCACAATTATTTCGAACGGAAGACGAAAAAAAAAAAAACGGCTCTTTTCAGAGCCACAAATGTTAAAGATAATAAAAAAAAGAACGAAAAATAAACGGTCTGTAATCGACTCCGAGCAAATAATACATCTAACTTATCCTTTAGGTCTTCGGTTCCCAATCGTTTTAGAATCGTCGTCGTCGTAAGTAAGAAAACGTTGCGACCCTCTTATTTTTTGAACACTTTGAGACCCCCTATATATTTTAGTCTTGAAGAGGCATTGGACCCTATAATATGGCGAAAATTACTTATTTTCAATAGTATATGTATCACTAGCGAGAGAAAAACCGGCGCGATAAATACGTTGTCGCGATCCACTAATTGGCCAAAAAGTTAAGTAAAATATGTTGCTACACCCTTTATGCGTTGCGATCCCCCTATTTTAGAACACATTGAGATCCCCTCTATTCCTGAATGCAACCCCCCTTACATTTTCTTTTAAGGAGGCGTGGACCGTAGGGGGCAAACGCTCGCCTTCACCATATTATAGAATATGGTGAAATTTACTTATTTTCTCTATTATAAGTATCACTAACGAGGGAAAAAATGGCGTGATAATTGTTTCGAGCGAGGAAAAAAAAAACAAAAAAAAAACAATGTCAACGTAAAATTAGCGTATAATTCTGAAATAAGAAAAAGAGCAACTTGATAATTATTTCGAATCAAAAATGAAATGAAAAAAAAAAACCTCCAAGCTTATGTTTCGCTTTTGCTTTAAGCATCGTTTCGTATAACGAGTCGAAACAACGGGTTTTCTTGCACGATGTTTGTTTTCCCTTTCTTATTTATACATACTCATATTGTTGGTTCTGAAAAGAACCGGTTTTTTGTTATACTTTTATGATATATACGCACACATATACATTTACATTAATTATATTTAGGCACGTTCGCCTCGAATACGCCTAGCCAGCTGGATGTCTTTGGGCATGATGGTGACACGTTTGGCATGAATGGCACACAGATTTGTATCTTCGAAAAGACCGACCAGATAGGCCTCGCTGGCTTCTTGTAAAGCCATGACTGCGGAACTCTGGAAACGTAAATCCGTTTTGAAATCTTGTGCGATTTCACGTACCAAACGTTGAAAGGGTAATTTTCTGATCAACAGTTCGGTGCTCTTCTGGTAACGACGGATTTCTCGCAGGGCGACGGTACCTGGCCTGTAACGGTGAGGTTTCTTCACCCCGCCGGTTGCGGGGGCACTCTTTCTTGCCGCCTTGGTCGCCAATTGTTTCCTAGGAGCTTTGCCACCGGTCGATTTGCGTGCGGTTTGCTTCGTACGGGCCATCTCTCTCTTTACCGAATATTACAAGTACAGTCAAAGGTACAAGAACACTAAGGTTAAATTACGGATAGGAGTCGACAACGATGAGCACTTATCGAACGACAATTACAGAATGATGATCGACGCATACCAAAATTGGTGTTTTATTCTCTCAGGCGACTCGCTAGTGGTCCGGCAACTAGCTATTGGTCGGGTCGAGAGCAATGGGCGGGACGTTCCCGAAATCTGACAAAAGTAGCATATGTGTCATGTATGCCGACAGTCGTGTTCCGTCAATCCAAAACGAGGACGTTTCATTTATAAGAATTGACCAATCGATCGTCGATTTGAATTTAAAATAATTATATAAAATTAAAAAAAAAAAAAATGACCGGAAGAGGCAAAGGCGGAAAGGGGTTGGGAAAAGGAGGCGCTAAAAGGCATCGTAAAGTGCTTCGTGATAATATTCAAGGCATCACCAAACCTGCAATTCGAAGATTGGCCCGACGTGGTGGCGTCAAGCGCATATCCGGTTTGATTTACGAAGAAACCAGAGGTGTCTTGAAAGTATTCCTCGAAAACGTAATCAGAGATGCCGTAACTTATACGGAACACGCCAAGAGGAAAACTGTCACCGCTATGGACGTCGTGTATGCCTTGAAACGTCAAGGGCGTACTCTCTACGGTTTTGGCGGTTAAATTACCCGATGTTTTGCAATATTAAAAGAAAACAAACAAAAAAACGAATTCTAGACAGACACAAAAAACCGGTTCTTTTCAGAACCACAAAAAAAAAATACTTACATAAAAAAAGGGATACATTGTCGACAACATAGGTGAAATTTTCATCATTATTTATACGATTATCTAGAAAATTTTCTCACATATAAAATAAGATAGAAAAAGGGGGGAGACGGACACATTGTGGATAAAGCAGGTGGGGATGAATTTCCATCCCTAATTTTCGGGGAAGCATTCAATTTAACGAGCGCAAAACAAATTGAAGTAACGTGGATGAGAATAAGGTATCAGAGATGCAGTAACTGAATTCCTAACACGTCAAGAGAAAAACCGTCATCGCCATGGTTGTGTATGCCTTGAATGTATGTCAGGGGCGTACTCTCTACACTATTTTGGCGGTTAGATTTACTGACGATTTGCGATATTATAAAAAAAAGAACTCCGGGCATAAAGAAAGGTTCTTTTCAAAATCCACACTCACATAGAAAAGGGAGACATTGTCTCGATAAGTAATGTCGAAATGATTGTGGCGTGTTCATATATTAAATAAGAACAGATATTTTTGATATTTTTTGAGTTTTAGATAGTGGCGAAAAACCCAAATAAAGGATAAAAAATATTGTCTCGATAAAGCGGATGGAATTTTCATCGTTAATGTTATAGTGAATGTCTATATAAAATACATTGGACACATTGTGGATGAATTCTCATCGTTAATTTTCGGAAATGCCTTAAATGAAACGAGCGTACAGCTAACGTTAATGAGAATACGGTATCAGAGATGCCGTAACTTAAACAGAACACGCCAATTGAATAACCGTCATCGCCACGGACGACGTTGTGTATGCCTTGAAACGTCAAGGGCGTACTGCTTCGGCGGTTAAATTACCTGATGTTTTACAAAAAAAAAAAAAAATAAAGGAACTCAAGACACAATAAATAAACGGCTCTTTTCAGAACTGCGGCGGCGGCGGCGGCGGCAAAAAAACATACTTAAAAAAGTGACTAATTGTCGACACAGTAGGTGGAATTTCCATCGTTAATTACACCACGACGACTATCTATAAAACTTTCTTAAATATTAAATTAGGCAGAAAGAGGGAGACAGACCGACGACGGACACATTGTAGATAAAAGAGGTGCTATGAATTCCCTTCGTTAAATTTCGGGAAAGCCTTAAAAGAAACCAACGCAGTGCTAACGTGGATGATAATAGCGTAAGTCTCTTTTTAGTATTAAATCATTTATTCGAAATGATCAAATCATATAATTCTTGCGGTGGTTATTTAGGTAGGTAGAAACGCCGTCGCCATGTTTAAAGAAATACTTAAAAAAAAAAGACAATCGCCCTCGAGATGAGGGAGGATATTCCCGTTAATTTTTCCCAACCGTTCCGATTACAGACATGCCATTTGTTCGTTCCATAATTTACGTGCTCTATTTTTTATTTTAGCGGTACGATAGTTAACTAGGCGGTGTATAAGAACGAGACTCGTTTACCTTTCAAAGGGAGAATAGAACGGTGACAGGTCATCGGGAAAAACATTTTTTCGGCAAAGTCGTTTATATATCTCGAAATCCGAATACTCCACCGATCGGTGATATATCTGAGGTATTTGTATCGCCTGGACAATCTGTAATATCTGGTTTACTTAACTGAAATAATCGAACTAATTAGAATGTTTTTCTTGAAACGTCGAGATCGTCGGTTAGTTGTGATTTTTTTAAATTGAACCTTGTCGAAGGATCGACATGAACCAAATGCCTCCGGTAGCTTCAAGGTATTGACAACGAATCAAGTTAAATATTGCAATCCGGTGAATGGCATTTACTAATGAAAAATACAAAATAAAAACTTTGTTCCGAGCTCGTTAAAGGTCCCGGCGAAGCCGGAATCAGGAGCAGTGTCGACAGTCAGACGCTCAGTCCGCCGTTCGCCCGTTTTACTTACTATGCAACTTTTTGGTGGAGCGAGTGGGCATATTTAGTAAGACGCAACAGACGACGAAGGACGAGCAGCAATACGATTCTGTTCTTTAGCGAAACGCGATAGTAGTGAGTTCTTCGTTACATTAACATTTGACGATAACACGCGCGAGCGCGCGGCAAAATGGCAGACGCGGAAATCGCCGGTCAGGCTACATCTCCATCTAATCTGTCGGGCACAAGCGGAGGCGGTTCCGGGCCCTCGTCTGTACCGCCCGCACCGTCGTCGGCGGCGGCGGCGGCGGCATCGGCTTCATCAAAAAAGGAAAAAACCGTTAAAAGAAAAAATCCCAAAGCCAAAGCTACGCATCCACCGACGGCCGAAATGGTAACAAACGCAATTAAGGGATTGAAAGAAAGGGGCGGTTCGTCATTGAGAGCGATCAAGAAGTATATTGCCGCCAACTACAAGGTCGATGCCGAGAAAGTATCGCCTTTCATCAAGAAATATTTAAAATCGGCAGTTGCATCCGGTACCCTGGTTCAGACCAAAGGAAAAGGTGCGTCCGGTTCTTTTAAGCTGGCAGCGGCATCGTCTAGTTCGTCGGTTCAAGCGAAACAATCGGCGACGAGTGCTGCTTCTTCATCCTCTGGACAAAAGAAAAGAAATATTTCAGTGGGAGCGGCGGCGGCGGCGGCGGCGGCCAAAGGAGGTAGCAAAAAGAGTCCGACGAAAAGAACGACAGCGGCGGTGGCAGCAGCAGCAGCAGCAGCAGCAGCGACGACTGAAAAAAAGACAACCAAAAAGGCAGCAGGAAAATCGAAGAAAGCTGCGGTCGTCGTAGCCGAGAAGAAGGCTTCGGTAAAGAAAGCCGTCGAAAAGAAAACGGGAAAATCGGCTAGTTCGGGATCTTCGGCGGTAACAGTTGCCGCCGCCGCCGCTACGGTGCCATCGAAGGCGAAATCTCCGTCGAAAGCGAAGAAATCAAACAAAGCCGGCCCTACCAAGAAACCCAAGGCTCCTAAACCGAAAAGCGCTAGATCTCCAGCTGCCGCCGCCGCTGCCGGCGGGGGCAAAGCGAAGAAAGCAGCTTCCCCAAAAAAGAAGAAATAAACGAAGACCCCGATTTTCGTCGTTACATCTTAATCTTTCAAGAGGTATGAATAAATCGAATGTTCCCAATACAGATTATCGACGACCACCACCACCAAAACCATCATCTGGAATGATGATGTAGGAAAATATGTTTACGAAAGCGTAACATTTTCCAAAAAAAAAAAACGGTTCTTTTCAGAACCACAACATTTATTGTTACTTGAAATTAAAAGAAATATAGAAAAAAACATCCATTTAGACAAGACGCCGAAATATATCCGAGTAGTAATTCGATATTACTAATAATAACTGATTTTGTACAATTATATATTTAAAAAAAAATAAAAAAAATTAAAAAAAAATACAAATAAAAAAATCCATCGAGACTAGAACCGGCGAATAATATATATCTGACGTCCGTTGTTCGTTTGTAACTTTAATTTTTGTTTACGGATCAATATTGTTTTTTCTTTTCATAGATATTTTGTTGGTCCTGATAAGGACCGATATTTCGAATCAGGCGAAGACCATCATCATCATCATCATCTTCAAGTAGGGATAGAGAAGTTGTTTCGATTTTACTTCGTTTTACTGTCGGTCTTTTTTGGCAATAGCACGGCCTGAATGTTAGGTAAAACACCACCTTGTGCGATGGTCACGCCGGACAATAGTTTGTTCAATTCTTCGTCATTTCTAATGGCGAGCTGCAAATGTCGTGGGATAATTCTCGTCTTTTTGTTATCTCTGGCGGCGTTTCCGGCCAATTCCAATACTTCGGCGGCAAGATACTCCATTACCGCGGCCAAATATACCGGTGCTCCTGCACCTACGCGTTCCGCGTAATTTCCTTTCCTCAACAATCTGTGAATACGGCCGACCGGAAACTGCAATCCGGCACGATTCGAACGCGACTTGGCCTTTCCTTTAACTTTGCCTCCTTTTCCGCGTCCAGACATGCTGATTTTTTTTTGTTCTTTGCTTACAATTGATCAGATCGCACGGCACGACCGTCGTCGTAGAGTCAGATGAGAGACTATTTTCTGTCGGGATGTCCCCCCCTTCTATTTTTCTATTTTATTAGCCTGGTTTTTAAGTTAGCCTTTTCGGCCCTTACTTATATAGCATGAGATTGACCCAGAATGGGTTTCTAATTATTTTGAGGGTCTCTAGTTGACCCAGGAAATGTCGGAATGTTTGGTCCCGAAGGACGGAGGTCCGACTGTTCATGAAGTGGTTTTTCAATGAAGTCCAGGCGAACTTCAGGAGGTTAATTTGGAAAACCGATGAAGTCATCGGCGTTGCGGTGCTAATTTCTGCCGTTGCCGGGCCGACGCTGCGCATAGGTGCAGTCGCCGGGCCGGCACAGACAGAAACGCTAGATTGTGCGACGGCGGTAGCGGAGGCTGAGACTTACACAAGTCGGAAAACGAGAAAACTTCGTTAACCGGGTCTTGATGCCGGAGATTGGGGACGATGATATCGGAGTATTGCCCTGTGGCTAGGGCAGGAGGTCCGATAATTCGCGTAGCAGTGGATTGCTACCTCGCGAGGCTGTGAGCTTCAGCTTGGCGAGTGTGGTTTGATGGAATTGAGAGATCGGTGGCACGCAGGCCTCCCGATGGATTTGGTTATTTCTAACGTACCAAGGTGCGTCTAGGGCCACACGCAAGGATTTATTTTGGAAAATTTGAAGTTTCTTGATCAGAGTTGGACCAAGAAACCGGTAGTACGTATGGAAGCCGTACAGAACTACTGATCTGACAAGGATTTTGTAGATCATGACTTTGATTTTTGGAGCGAGGTTGCTCGTTCTGCATGAGAGCGGGTACAGCATTTTGATGATGCCGCAACCCTTGCAGATGGCTTGCTGGATTTGACTGGACCAAGAGAGATGTCGGTCGAAATGAAGACCTAAGTAGGTTGCTTTTTGCAACCATGGAATCGGAACTTTGTCCACCAGTAGCCTGTATTCTCTGATGAAGCGTTTATTAGTGAAGATGATCGCCTGAGTCTTTTTCGGATTGACTTGCAGGCGCCAGAATTTGAGCCAGTGGATAGCTGCATTAAGTTGCTTCTGGAGTTTGTTGTGAATCACAGAAGTCTGAGGAGACGCTACAAAGTAAGCTGTGTCGTCCGCGAAGAATGCGGATTTCACATCTTGTGAGCGTGGAATACCGGCCAAGTAGATATTGAACAAGGCCGGTGCCAGGGGGGAACCTTGCGGGACGCCCGCTTTTATTTGTTTTCTCGTGGAGACGGAAGAGTTTATTCGAACTTGGAAGGTTCTGTCTTCCAGGAATGAACGGATTAACAAGGTCAGATCTCGGGGAAATCCGAGAGAGATGGTTTTGTAGATGAGACCATCATGCCAGACTTTGTCGAAGGCTTTGGACAGGTCGAGAAGAACTGCTCCGAGATGCCATTTTTTCTCGAGAGCTGAATGGACTTTGCTGGCCAACCTGGCCGCTTGGTGAATGGATGAAAGACCTTTCCTGAACCCGAATTGTTCATCTGGAATGATCTTTTTGGAGTCGGTGAAGCTGTTGAGGGCTTCGAGGATGGTTTTTTCAGCGATTTTGGAGAGAGCGCTGAGGAGACTGATCGGCCTGTAGTCGGCCGGGCTCGGACTGTTGCATTTTTTGGGTATCACGGCAAGAATGGCGTGCTTCCATGAGCTTGGATAATGTTGGAGGCGCAGAATGGAGTTCACGATGTTTGTGATCTCCGCGATCTGCTTGCTCGGAAGTTTCTGAAGTTGCCTGGCCGTGATACCGTCAAAGCCGGGGGTTTTTCTGGGGGCGAAGCTTTTGATTATTGCTGTGATTGAACGGGGGGAAGCGAGATGATTTTGCAGGAAGGAGATTTGCGGGAAGATAGGTAGCTGGGCCGAAACCCTGCTGACCTCCGCATCGAAATTTGGATCTGCTTCGGGATGACGTTGACAGGTCATCTGAAGCTTGAAGGACTCAGCCAGAAGTTCGGCTTTGTCCACATCGGAGACGGCGACAGCGCCATCTGCATCCGATTTTAGCGGTGGAATAATCCTCCTGGATTTTCCCGCTAAAGACCTCGCCAGACGCCAGATCTGCCTGGAGTTCGATGAGTCCAGAGAGGAGAGCAGGTTACCCCACTTTACTTCTCTGAAAGACTTCATCGCTTGCCTGGCTTCTCTGGTCGCCTGGTTTGCCCGCCTTTTATCCTCGGGATCGAGGGTGGATCTGGCCCTTCTCAACAGGCGATTTCTCGCTCGGAGAAGGTTTTTCAGATCCAGCGGGAGGTCTGTGGTTAGCCTGGACTGGTTGGCTGGCCGTGGCTCCGAAGCGCTGTTGTAGGCCTGCTGAATGTCCTTGGACAGCTTGCTGACTGCAAGCTCGAGTTGCCTGGGGTCGTTGATCGTCGGTATGGGATCTGTAAGATGAAGAAGATTATTATATTTTACCCAATCCGTGATTTTAATTGGGGGCCTGAAGGGGGCGTCCAGCAGGTGGTTGTCACCCATCTCGAGCAGGACTGGCAGGTGGTCGGAGTCCAGCTCGTGGATAACTCTCGTAGCTGTGGCTCTTCTGGAGTCTTTCACCAGAAAGAAGTCGATGACGGATCCGGTGTGCTGAGGAACTCCGGCGGCGTAGTGTGTTGGTTCGTCTGGATAAGCGATGTTGAATCCCCAGGTGTCGCAGATGTTTTTGAGTTCGCGTCCACGAGTGTTTGTGGACTGGCAGCCCCAATCTTCGTGGTGTGCATTGAAGTCTCCGCCGATGATTTTGGCGGAGGTTCCCTGCGCCAACTTTTCGTAGTCGGCTGGAGCGATGGTGTCCTGATTTCGCTGGTAGACTGAAGCGAGAATCAGGTTGCTTTGGTCTTCGAGCTCAATGGCGATTTGGGTGATTTCCAGACTGACCATGGCCGGAGGGAGCAATTCATGGTGGCGGATGCTGCTCTTTATCAGGATCGCAGTGCCGCCGCCTGGGCCGGTTTTTCTATCGTTCCGATAGATGGTGTAGTTGGGGATGCTGAATCTGGAGGAGGCTTTTAGGAACGTCTCCTGAAGGAGGGCGACGTCGATGTTGTAGGACGTCAGTGTGTCGGCAAGATCCTCCTTCTTGTCGCGCACTGAACTAGCGTTCCATGAGATTATCTTCAGCGTCCTGGGTCTAGTGGCCATTGCTGGGTTGCAGTGCATGGAGGAAATGAGTCATCAAGTCACTCATCTGCTTGTGTTGTTGTTCAAGCAGCTGCTTGAACATTTGTTGGAATGAGTTGAGGTCGACTGCCGGGGGAGCCGAGTTCATCTTCTGTGTTCCCCATACGTGAGTCGGTGGGGGGATCTTTGCGGGGGTCTTCTTTGGCGGCGGTGGTTGTTGATGGGTGGCCTCTGATGTGACTTGTTGGCCTTTGGTCGGGCGACGTGGACACCCGGAGTAGTTTGCAGTGTGTGCCCCCTGGCAGTTACTGCATTTGGCTGGAGTTTTCTTGCTTTTTTGACAATCTTTGGTGTTGTGCTGACCGGCACACTTCACGCAGATGGATGGTGCGTGGCATTGTTTCGCTGTGTGCCCGTACAGTTGGCAGTTAAAGCACTGCACGGGTTTTCCATTGGATTTCTGGGCTTCAACCCTGATTGATTGCCTCATGAATCTTGTAATATTGAAGATTTCGTGCTGCTCTCTGGGCACGACAACCTGTACGATTGCTATGGGGATAGGTTTCTTTCTCCTGTCCTTGGCTGGTCTTGTCCATCTTTCGACGTGGATGGGGGTGAAATTTAGTTTCGCCAGCTCGGCGCGGATTTCGTCGTTTCCGATGGTTTCAACTATGCCGCGGAGTAACACTCGGAGGCCTCTTTCTTCTGGCGCGCAGAAGGTGTGGTACGGGTAATTTTTTGTGTCGAATAGTTTGGATATTTTCCTATAATCCGACTCTGCTTTGGGGTGGAATGCAACCCCCTCTGGTTTGTTTGTGATGTGGTACTGCACACCGTCTCTTTCCAATAGACTGGCAGCTTCAGAGTAATCGCCCTTGCTCCGCAGGACGATTGGTCTTGACTTAAATCTTTTTCCGCCGTTTGGCTGGTCGGCGGATACGGACGCGGGAGGCACGGCTGGACGAGCGAATTGCTCGGGGCCGGGATTGTTTCTCTTCGCGGGCGCGGAATTACTCACTGACACTTCACTCGCGGCACTGGTTGACGGCGCGGGGTCGGAATCGTTTTTAGACGCGGATGCGGCACTAGTACGCGGCGCGTCGGTATCGGACGGGGATGGAGCGTAGGTGTTTCCACTGGCACCTGCTGCTGAAGGTTTTTTCGTCGGTGGATTGTTGGCCGGCGATGGTTGGCTTGTTTTCCTCTTCTTCGAGGAACTGTGCCTGACAGTGGTGAAACCAATGTCGTCGGCACTTTTGTCTAAGGGCGAGAGCGTGCAATCCATCGCTGCGGACGAGGCTGCTGAATTGCTGCGGCTGCGGCTTTCCGTTTGCGGGGCTTGGCTTGAGGTGGACCGGCTGCGGCTGGTGTCCTCAGCGGGTTTGTTTTGGATCTTCATTATAAATTCTTCCAGAAAGGAGACTCTTTCGGTCAGGCTCTTGATCATGTCAATTTTTTCCATTAATTCGTTCTTCAGTTGTTTGGCTTCTTCGGCGGTAATCGTAGCTTCTACGTTATCCGCGGAGGGTTCGGCGACGGGATGTCTCGCCATGGTGGCGTCTGGCTGTGTCGACATGGCAGCTGTTGTCGGCAGTCTTTGGCTTGTCGGCTACCTGACTGTGGAAACGGGTCCCCACAGCATCGGTGCCGGCGGCGTCGGACTGTCTAGACTCTGCGGCGATGTCTCGGTAGGTAGGCGGTTTTCGTTCGACCGTGCGAACACTGTACAAACGACAGGTAGAAAATGCAGAGCGATTATCTTAGAGATGTTGTCTCTTCGATGACTCGGACTGAACTGTGTCCCCCCCTTCTTTCCTTCCTTTTTATATATATGCGGCGGTACAGTCTCCAATGGAATCGTAAAAATACGCCTTACGGTTAAATGGGCGGAGCATATCGTACCCGTACGCTCCAGTACAAAAAAGAAGTGAACTTTTATCGGCTCAAGGGTCAATTTATGATACGGATTTTTATTGTACCGTATGTACATTTAAAAAAAAATCGTCCTCTTTGTCCATAATGCCACCAAAAACTAGCGGGAAAGCGGCCAAAAAAGCGGGAAAGGCACAAAAAAACATCTCGAAAGGTGATAAAAAAAAGAAGCGCAGGAGGAAGGAAAGTTACGCCATTTATATTTACAAAGTGCTGAAACAGGTACATCCGGATACGGGAATTTCCAGCAAGGCCATGTCGATCATGAATTCTTTCGTTAATGACATTTTCGAGAGGATAGCGGCCGAAGCATCGCGTTTGGCTCATTACAACAAAAGATCGACCATAACCAGTAGAGAAATTCAAACGGCGGTCAGATTACTTTTACCGGGTGAATTAGCCAAACACGCCGTTAGCGAGGGGACCAAAGCCGTGACCAAATACACCAGTTCCAAGTAAAAATAGATAAACGTATCAAAGATCAGAAGCAAGAACTGGCGAGATTAATATTTCGAACGATAATAAAAAGAAAATGGCTCTTTTCAGAGCCACGAATTTTAAATATAAAAAAAAAAATATCAAGCATATCGCCTATCCGCACAGACATCTAGGTTCGAAATTAGCATTAGATGCATGAAAGTAAAATATTTTTAAACACACACACACACAAACTGAAAACCCGAATATTATTGTGGCTTAATGCCCGAGTTGAAATTAGCGGGATTTTTTTTTTCCAGCGATAACGCTCGACGCTTTTTTAGAGTGTATGTGTATAGGATGTAAATGATTATTCTCGAAAAATAAAAACTTTCGATCTATCCGAGAGTCGTCCATCTTGTACATGATATGTGCTAGCCGGGCTCTATGGTTTTGGCCGGTTTTCCCAAAATTCGTCGAAGAAAAAAGACAGCCTCCATAGGTGTCGTTGGTTTTTTAAATGTCCTTATTTTTTTTTCGCGGGAACCCTCAGGTGGTTATTGACTCTTGGTGTAACATACTTTGTTCCAAAATTTATCTGATATATATATATATATATATATATATATATATATATATATATATATATATATATATATATATATATATATATATATTATTATTATTATTTACTTATGGGCCCTGGTGGACCACGCGATGTACAATTAGAGGCGTTTGTTGTTGTTAACCTTCCTTCGCACCCATACTAATTTCATTCTTTCGCTATGAGCGTTTTTCCTTTCGTCAGACCAAGTTGTTCCGGTCTTCCTACATTTTTCTCTCTGGCCAACCTTCCAAACGTTCACCTTGTGTCTGAAACAGCCTCTATCCTGAATTTCACTTTGTGTAATATTTGCTGATCTTAGGTCCTCTTTAATTGCAGCAATCCATCTAATTATTTCTACTTTAGCTCTACTCCTATCAGCAAGGGGTACGGAATCCTCAAACTTTTGTACTTCTTGATTTGTCGTTCGAGTAAACTATCTCCGATAGTTAAAACCCAATTTTACGTAACAATGATAAGTCCCTTTTATTTATACGGTCTTACGATTTATTTTCGTTTTCTAACGCCGACGGCGGCTAAATAACTTCACAAACGTTTCAGAACAAAACCTTGCGTATGGCACTAAACGCGCCGTGGTACGTTCGAAACACTCAAATTATTATAGAGACCGGTGTACCCCCGGTCTCTAAATTCCATTCCCAAATTTACGCCAAGTTTTGCCTACAGGCAAGCTTGAGCGAAAACCCGCTAGTCCTATCTATACCGGACAACCTACCCGGATTTTCCGGGTAAAGCTAGCCAATTGCCCCAATTTGCCTTACGGGCTGCGAGCAGAAAGGAATCGAATTTTCGATTCCCGGCTCGCGTAAGACCGCTTCGACAACAGTCCCTAACCGCCGTGGCCAGGCGGTCTGAGAGATCATCTCCGATCGATCGGACCGGACCAATGGCAAAAAACCCGTCATATTGCTGATGGGGAAAAAGCAAAATTTCATTTTCCTTTTCTTTCATATTAATCTCAGAAGTTCGCCAGGATCATCTTATAGACTATCCTTTCTTATCTATGCCACTTGCTAGGCATACCCGGGTCAGATAGAGACCCTAAAAAATTAGTGCCCATATAGGGTAAAGTTGACTAGAAACGGGCAAGAGCCTTGAGGGCTAACCCAAAAGCCTGGCTAGATAAGTCGAAGTCGACTCTACTCCTATTTTCATAAAATTCGACTATTTGTCTAGTTAGCCTACTCGGATTCATCCGTTTTATGTGTCCGTAAAATTTAAGTCTTCTTTTTCTCACATATCGCTATGTATATCTGAGTATTGTTTGATCTCTTGGTATTCCCGATGTCGGTATGTTGTGGCTATTTATTTGTTTGGGGCCTAGGATTTTTCTTTCCTTCTTTTCAATGTCCTCGATGTCCCTCTTTCTATTCAAAATGAGCGTTTCTGCAGCATATAGACATTCTGGCTTAATAATTGTGTTGTAATGTCTCAGTTTTATGTTTTTAGATAGGCACTTTTTGTTATAAATATTTTGTGTAAGCCTTAATGCCGTTTCCATTTTTTGACATCTATCCTTATTGGCCGCTTTTTCCAATCCATTTTCCATGATTATTTCACCCAAATATTTGAATTGAGAGACTCGTCTGATGTTACCATATTTTGTTTTTAGAAATGGCGTTCTTAGTCTGTTGCAGGTCATGTTAGCTTATGGCGTGCTTAGTCTGTTTCCTTTAGGATTTCAATCTGTATCTGTGCCCTTAATATATCTTGAGCTAAAATTGCTAGATCATCAGCAGATGCCAGACAATCAGTATTGATGTTGGTTCTCCCCAGTTTAATGGGCTGGTCAACATTCAGGGCCAACTTATTTTTTTTCACGCCACTCCTATATTATTTTTTCTAGAACACAGTTAAATAGGAGTGGCGAGAGTCCTCCATCCCCTCGTCTCACTCCAGTTTTAATTTCGAAGGGCTCTGAGAGATGTCAACCATGAATTTTACTTTTAACCTTGTGTTAGTTAACGTTGCTTTAATAATCCCCAGCGTTTTTTCAGAGATCTGGTCCTTGTTCTTTCGGAAGATTCGGAATAAAGATTCGCGGTCAATAGAGTCTCATGCTTTTTTGAAATCCACAAATGTACAGACGAGATTTTTATTGTACAGTTCTTGATGTCTTAGAATCAACTTTAGATTCAGGATCTGTTCAGGGCTGGATCTGCCCCCCGGTCGAAAACCTGGTTGATATTCACCAATGTTAGGTTCTAACTGTCCCTGTGCTCTGTCTAGTAGACATTGAGATAGAATCTTGTAACAAACTGGGAGAAGAAATATCCCTCTATAGTTGTTTACATCCGTTCTATGTCCTTTCCTATGTAGTAGATAGATTAGAGCTTCTTTCCAATCTTCCGGAATCCGTTCGGTTCGCCTAACTTCTCGTAGAATTTTGGTTATTTCCTTGATTGTGTACCTGGGGACCAGCGGATTTCAAAAGTTCAGCAGTGATTCCATCTTCTCCAGAAGCTTTGTCATTTTTAAGCCGCTCGATTTGCCTAATTATTTCATCTTCTTTCGGTGGTAATGAATCTGGGTTTGTTTGTTTAGGGTTTAGTGTTGCTAATTTGTTTAAGGGCTCAGGACAGTTTACTATTTGTTCTAAATATTTCGCTAGTTCTTTGCAATTGTCTTGGTTATTTAGAGCTGATTGTCCGTTTTCATTTTGGAAGCAAAGACTTTGCGGTTGATAGCCTATTAATTTAGTTTTAAATGTTTTATAAAAGTTTCGGGTGTTAGTTTTTTGGAAATCTTTTTCTATTTCAATAAGTTGATTGTTTTCATATTTTCTTTTAGTTTCTCTAACTAGCTTCGATGTTTCTTTTCTTACTTCCAAAAAGATGTTATAGTTTATAACTGTCTTTTGACTGTTCCAATCTTTGAATGTTTTACTTCGGCTTAATACTCCTTGCTCGCAAACTTCATCCCACCACGGATGTTTTCTACGTTTTTGTAAAGGGACCAACTTTAAGGCTGTTTTAATAATTTTTTGTTTCAATTCTTGCCAGTTCTGTGCTGGTTGTTTATCTAGCTCTTCTGTTAGGGCTGGTTTTATTTTCGTTGGGTCAAACTTTGGTATTAGCAGCCTCTTTTGAATAAGTTTTCGAGGTTTTCAGCTAAGTTTGATACTAGTCAGGTGGTGATCCGTGTCTATATTTGCTCCTTTATCGACTCGAACGTTCAAAATCTCTTTATAATTGGGGTACGAATTGGCAACATGGTCATTTTGAAATTCATCCATGTACGTGTTTGGGCACATCCATGTCTTTTGTTTTGTTATTTTCTTCTTAAATTGTGTTGACATCCTTCTTAGATTAAACTGCGAACATAGTTCAACCAATTTTCTACCATTATGGTTGGCCCATTTATGAGTTGGAAAACTGCCGACAGTTTTCCTTCCTGTACTTTTTTCTTTCCCTAGTTGGGCGGCGTTGAAATCACCCGATAGGATTTTTACATGGTTGGTAGGAAATTTAGAGATAGTCTTTTCCAGAATTTCCCAGGACTTATTTACTTTTTCAAGATTAGATTTATTTTCTTCGTTAACCGGGAGGTGTGCATTGATTAATGTATAGTTTTTGTTAGCACATTTGAGGATAGTGTCATAAGTCGATTATTTACTTAGCCCGGACGCCCCAGAATCCGAAAGTCCGGTTGGCAGAGGATTGTCTACCTCCTGGGGTAATTTTGTAATTACTAGAACGATTCATCTTGTACTTTGAATTAAAGGTTTGAACCATGACGGTTCAGAGGTTAAGACTGGAGGGGGTTAGTTCCAGAATTTAAATATCAGCCGCACCACTGG
>JARFXV010002087.1:30000-55273 GCA_031761425.1 Cosmopolites sordidus
TTTTCCGCGTCCGGACATATTTATTAATTTTATTTATTCTTTAACTGTAATAGATCAGATTCGCACGACGGGATTGCCGTCGCACAGTCAGATGAGATACTGTATTTTTTTGGTCAAGGTTCGCTTCATGATATTATATATCAGGAGACCAATAGAAACGCACGAACACGAATCTCTGTTCAATGGGCGGAGCGTAACTTATTCGTACGCTCTGTCACAAATACGGTGCCCTAGGACAGTGCTGAAACCAGTTCACCTTACGAGCTTGTAGTATACGTACGTTAATTCGACGAGTTTGTCAATAATGCCACCAAAAACCAGCGGTAAAGCGGCCAAGAAAGCCGGAAAGGCACAAAAAAACATCTCAAAAACTGATAAAAAGAAGAAGCGTAGGAGGAAGGAGAGTTACGCCATTTACATTTACAAAGTGTTGAAACAAGTACATCCGGATACGGGAATTTCCAGCAAGGCCATGTCGATCATGAATTCTTTCGTTAATGACATTTTCGAAAGGATTGCCGCCGAAGCTTCGCGTTTGGCCCACTATAACAAGAGATCGACAATAACAAGTAGAGAAATTCAAACGGCGGTCAGATTACTTTTACCTGGAGAATTAGCCAAACACGCCGTTAGTGAAGGTACCAAAGCCGTCACCAAATACACCAGTTCCAAGTAAATACGTGAAAATTATTTCGAATGAAAGAAACAAAAACGGCTCTTTTCAGAGCCACAAATGAACGTAAAAAAAAAAAAAATATATATATATATATATAGATCTGTAACCGACTCCGAGCAAATAATAAATCTAACATGACTTAAAGAGGTCATCGTTTCTCAATCATTTTCAGTGTCGCGACCCTCTATAATACCCAAAAGTTAAAAAAAAAAAAAAAAAAAAAACCGTCGCTACCTCCATTATGTGTTCGACCGCCATATTTTTCGATCACATTGAGACCCCTCTATTGCTGAATGCAATCCCCCTACCTACATTTTCTTTTAAGGAGGCTTGGACCGACCTTAGGGTACAAACGTTCGCCTTCGCCATATTAGAGAAAATGGTGAAATTTACTTCTACCCTTTATTATAAGTATTACTAACGAGAGAAACACTGGCGCAATAGTTATTTCGAGCGAGAAAAAACATGTATTAAGGTAAAAGACTGACGTGATTATTATTTGGAATGAAAAAAAAAAAAAATACTCCAAGCTTAAATGTTTCGCCATTGGTTTACGCATCGTTTGGTATAACGAATCGAAACAACGGGCATTCATGCACGATGTATTTTCCCTTTATTATTTGTACATACTCATTTTGTTGGTTCTGAAAAGAACCGGTTTTTTGCTATATATAAAATACGCATATATATATATATATATATATATATATATATATATATATATATATATATATATATATATATATATATATATATATATATGTACGGATTTATATAAAATATATTTTAGGCACGTTCGCCTCGAATACGCCTGGCCAGCTGGATGTCTTTGGGCATGATGGTGACACGTTTGGCATGAATGGCACACAGATTTGTATCTTCGAAAAGACCGACCAGATAGGCTTCGCTAGCTTCTTGTAAAGCCATGACTGCAGAACTCTGGAAGCGTAAATCCGTTTTGAAATCTTGTGCGATCTCACGTACCAAACGTTGGAAGGGTAATTTTCTGATCAACAGTTCGGTGCTCTTCTGGTAACGACGGATTTCTCGCAGGGCGACGGTACCTGGCCTGTAACGGTGAGGTTTCTTCACCCCGCCGGTTGCGGGGGCACTCTTTCTTGCCGCCTTGGTCGCCAATTGTTTCCTAGGAGCTTTGCCACCGGTCGATTTGCGTGCGGTTTGCTTCGTACGGGCCATCTCTTCTCGGACTATTACAATTACAGACGGACGTATAAGAACACAACGGTTAAATCACAGAGGTCGACAACGACACGCCCCAGCCGAATGACAATTAAAAAAAATCTCTCGAATTTGTTATACCCTCTCCTACGTTGCAGGCCATTGGCCCGGTAACGAACGATGGGCGGGGCCTCCCCGGAAACCCATATATAAGTTTAAGAAATTAAATGTGTTTCGTTGATTCGACGCGAAGGATCGGGACATCAGTTCAGTCCGAGTCATCGAAGAGACAACATCTCTAAGATAATCGCTCTGCATTTTCTACCTGTCGTTTGTACAGTGTTCGCACGGTCGAACGAAAACCGCCTACCTACCGAGACATCGCCGCAGAGTCTAGACGGTCCGACGCCGCCGGCACCGATGCTGTGGGGACCCGTTTCCACAGTCAGGTAGCCGACAAGCCAAAGACTGCCGACAACAGCTGCCATGTCGTCACAGCCAGACGCCACCATGGCGAGACAACCCGACGCCGCCGAACCCTCCGATGTAAACGTAAAAGTTACGTTTACCGTCGAAGAGCACAACCAGCTGATGAAAGAATTCTCGGAACAAAAAGCCATGATCATGCACCTGAAGGAAGAAAACGCCAAACTGAATGCAATAATAATGGAAACAAGGAAACAAAACCAGCCCGCCGAGGACACCAGCCGCAGCCGGTCCACCTCAAGCCAAGCCCCGCAAACGGAAAGCCGCAGCCGCAGCAATTCAGCAGCCTCGTCCGCAGCGATGGATTGCACGCTCTCGCCCTTAGACAAAAGTGCCGACGACATTGGTTTCACCACTGTCAGGCACAGATCCTCGAAGAAGAGGAAAACAAGCCAACCATCGCCGGCCAACAATCCACCGTCGAAAAAACCTTCAGCAGCAGGTGCCAGTGGAAACACCTACGCACCATCCCCGTCCGATACCGACGCGCCGCGTACTAGTGCCGCACCCGCGTCTAAAAACGAATCCGACCCCGCGCCGTCAACCAGTGCCGCGAGTGAAGTGTCAGTGAGTAATTCCGCGCCCGCGAAGAGAAACAATCCCGGCCCCGAGCAATTCGCTCGTCCAGCCGTGCCTCCCGCGTCCGTATCCGCCGACCAGCCAAACGGCGGCCGAAGATTTAAATCGAGACCAATCGTCCTGCGGAGCAAGACCGTTTATTCTGAAGCCTCCAGTTTACTGGCAAAAGACGGTGTGAAATTTCACATCACAAACAAACCCGAGGGGGCAGCATTCCACCCCGAGGCAGAAATTGACTACAGGAAGATAACCAAACTATTCGATGCCAAGAACTACCCTTATCATACCTTCTGCGCGCCAGAAGAAAGAGGCCTCCGAGTTTTACTCCGCGGCATAGTTGAAACCATCGGAAACGACGAAATCCGCGCCGAGCTGGCGAAACTAAATTTCACCCCCATCCACGTCGAAAGATGGACAAGACCAGCCAAGGACAGGAGAAAGAAACCTATCCCCATAGCAATCGTACAGGTTGTCGTGCCCAGAGAGCAGCACGAAATCTTCAATATTACAAGATTCATGAGGCAATCAATCAGGGTTGAAGCCCAGAAATCCAATGGAAAACCCGTGCAGTGCTTTAACTGCCAACTGTACGGGCACACAGCGAAACAATGCCACGCACCATCCATCTGCGTGAAGTGTGCCGGTCAGCACAACACCAAAGATTGTCAAAAAAGCAAGAAAACTCCAGCCAAATGCAGTAACTGCCAGGGGGCACACACTGCAAACTACTCCGGGTGTCCACGTCGCCCGACCAAAGGCCAACAAGTCACATCAGAGGCCACCCATCAACAACCACCGCCGCCAAAGAAGACCCCCGCAAAGATCCCCCCACCGACTCACGTATGGGGAACACAGAAGATGAACTCGGCTCCCCCGGCAGTCGACCTCAACTCATTCCAACAAATGTTCAAGCAGCTGCTTGAACAACAACACAAGCAGATGAGTGACTTGATGACTCATTTCCTCCATGCACTGCAACCCAGCAATGGCCACTAGACCCAGGACGCTGAAGATAATCTCATGGAACGCTAGTTCAGTGCGCGACAAGAAGGAGGATCTTGCCGACACACTGACGTCCTACAACATCGACGTCGCCCTCCTTCAGGAGACGTTCCTAAAAGCCTCCTCTAGATTCAGCATCCCCAACTACACCATCTATCGGAACGATAGAAAAACCGGCCCAGGCGGCGGCACTGCGATCCTGATAAAGAGCAGCATCCGCCACCATGAATTGCTCCCTCCGGCCATGGTCAGTCTGGAAATCACCCAAATCGCCATTGAGCTCGAAGACCAAAGCAACCTGATTCTCGCTTCAGTCTACCAGCGAAATCAGGACACCATCGCTCCAGACGACTACGAAAAGTTGGCGCAGGGAACCTCCGCCAAAATCATCGGCGGAGACTTCAATGCACACCACGAAGATTGGGGCTGCCAGTCCACAAACACTCGTGGACGCGAACTCAAAAACATCTGCGACACCTGGGGATTCAACATCGCTTATCCAGACGAACCAACACACTACGCCGCCGGAGTTCCTCAGCACACCGGATCCGTCATCGACTTCTTTCTGGTGAAAGACTCCAGAAGAGCCACAGCTACGAGAGTTATCCACGAGCTGGACTCCGACCACCTGCCAGTCCTGCTCGAGATGGGTGACAACCACCTACTGGACGCCCCCTTCAGGCCCCCAATTAAAATCACGGATTGGGTAAAATATAATAATCTTCTTCATCTTACAGATCCCATACCGACGATCAACGACCCCAGGCAACTCGAGCTTGCAGTCAGCAAGCTGTCCAAGGACATTCAGCAGGCCTACAACAGCGCTTCGGAGCCACGGCCAGCCAACCAGTCCAGGCTAACCACAGACCTCCCGCTGGATCTGAAAAACCTTCTCCGAGCGAGAAATCGCCTGTTGAGAAGGGCCAGATCCACCCTCGATCCCGAGGATAAAAGGCGGGCAAACCAGGCGACCAGAGAAGCCAGGCAAGCGATGAAGTCTTTCAGAGAAGTAAAGTGGGGTAACCTGCTCTCCTCTCTGGACTCATCGAACTCCAGGCAGATCTGGCGTCTGGCGAGGTCTTTAGCGGGAAAATCCAGGAGGATTATTCCACCGCTAAAATCGGATGCAGATGGCGCTGTCGCCGTCTCCGATGTGGACAAAGCCGAACTTCTGGCTGAGTCCTTCAAGCTTCAGATGACCTGTCAACGTCATCCCGAAGCAGATCCAAATTTCGATGCGGAGGTCAGCAGGGTTTCGGCCCAGCTACCTATCTTCCCGCAAATCTCCTTCCTGCAAAATCATCTCGCTTCCCCCCGTTCAATCACAGCAATAATCAAAAGCTTCGCCCCCAGAAAAACCCCCGGCTTTGACGGTATCACGGCCAGGCAACTTCAGAAACTTCCGAGCAAGCAGATCGCGGAGATCACAAACATCGTGAACTCCATTCTGCGCCTCCAACATTATCCAAGCTCATGGAAGCACGCCATTCTTGCCGTGATACCCAAAAAATGCAACAGTCCGAGCCCGGCCGACTACAGGCCGATCAGTCTCCTCAGCGCTCTCTCCAAAATCGCTGAAAAAACCATCCTCGAAGCCCTCAACAGCTTCACCGACTCCAAAAAGATCATTCCAGATGAACAATTCGGGTTCAGGAAAGGTCTTTCATCCATTCACCAAGCGGCCAGGTTGGCCAGCAAAGTCCATTCAGCTCTCGAGAAAAAATGGCATCTCGGAGCAGTTCTTCTCGACCTGTCCAAAGCCTTCGACAAAGTCTGGCATGATGGTCTCATCTACAAAACCATCTCTCTCGGATTTCCCCGAGATCTGACCTTGTTAATCCGTTCATTCCTGGAAGACAGAACCTTCCAAGTTCGAATAAACTCTTCCGTCTCCACGAGAAAACAAATAAAAGCGGGCGTCCCGCAAGGTTCCCCCCTGGCACCGGCCTTGTTCAATATCTACTTGGCCGGTATTCCACGCTCACAAGATGTGAAATCCGCATTCTTCGCGGACGACACAGCTTACTTTGTAGCGTCTCCTCAGACTTCTGTGATTCACAACAAACTCCAGAAGCAACTTAATGCAGCTATCCACTGGCTCAAATTCTGGCGCCTGCAAGTCAATCCGAAAAAGACTCAGGCGATCATCTTCACTAATAAACGCTTCATCAGAGAATACAGGCTACTGGTGGACAAAGTTCCGATTCCATGGTTGCAAAAAGCAACCTACTTAGGTCTTCATTTCGACCGACATCTCTCTTGGTCCAGTCAAATCCAGCAAGCCATCTGCAAGGGTTGCGGCATCATCAAAATGCTGTACCCGCTCTCATGCAGAACGAGCAACCTCGCTCCAAAAATCAAAGTCATGATCTACAAAATCCTTGTCAGATCAGTAGTTCTGTACGGCTTCCATACGTACTACCGGTTTCTTGGTCCAACTCTGATCAAGAAACTTCAAATTTTCCAAAATAAATCCTTGCGTGTGGCCCTAGACGCACCTTGGTACGTTAGAAATAACCAAATCCATCGGGAGGCCTGCGTGCCACCGATCTCTCAATTCCATCAAACCACACTCGCCAAGCTGAAGCTCACAGCCTCGCGAGGTAGCAATCCACTGCTACGCGAATTATCGGACCTCCTGCCCTAGCCACAGGGCAATACTCCGATATCATCGTCCCCAATCTCCGGCATCAAGACCCGGTTAACGAAGTTTTCTCGTTTTCCGACTTGTGTAAGTCTCAGCCTCCGCTACCGCCGTCGCACAATCTAGCGTTTCTGTCTGTGCCGGCCCGGCGACTGCACCTATGCGCAGCGTCGGCCCGGCAACGGCAGAAATTAGCACCGCAACGCCGATGACTTCATCGGTTTTCCAAATTAACCTCCTGAAGTTCGCCTGGACTTCATTGAAAAACCACTTCATGAACAGTCGGACCTCCGTCCTTCGGGACCAAACATTCCGACATTTCCTGGGTCAACTAGAGACCCTCAAAATAATTAGAAACCCATTCTGGGTCAATCTCATGCTATATAAGTAAGGGCCGAAAAGGCTAACTTAAAAACCAGGCTAATAAAATAGAAAAATAGAAATAGAAATTCGACGCGAAGACCGTTTGACTAACAAGTATTTGAGAAAAAAAAAAAAAATGACCGGAAGAGGCAAAGGCGGAAAGGGTTTGGGAAAAGGAGGCGCCAAACGTCATCGTAAAGTGCTACGTGATAATATTCAAGGCATCACCAAACCCGCCATTCGAAGATTAGCCCGACGTGGTGGCGTCAAACGTATATCGGGTTTGATATACGAAGAAACCAGAGGTGTATTGAAAGTGTTCCTCGAGAACGTTATCAGGGATGCCGTAACATATACGGAACACGCCAAGAGGAAAACGGTCACCGCCATGGATGTGGTGTATGCCTTGAAACGTCAAGGACGTACTCTCTACGGTTTCGGCGGTTAAGTTGCAGATAAATTATTTGACGTTTTAAAATATCTAAAAAACGAAATCCAGACACAAAAAAAAAACGGTTCTTTTCAGGACCACAAAATAACATTCTAAATTATAAAAAAAAATAGAGAGAGAACATTGTCGATAACGAAAGTGGAATTCACTTCGTTAATTGCCCGAGAGTCCATAAAACGACAATTAAAAAAAAAAAAAATAAATAACATAGACAGACATGGAGATTATGGACAACCAAGGTGGAATATCTCCCGTTAATCGGTGGAGAGTCGTTACAATAAACGTGCTTAAAATTAATTGAGGTGACATCGGTGAGAATACGACTGGACTTGGTTCACATACGTTTATTTTTACGTATTTAATCGAAATGATCGGATCGAATAATTCATGTAGCTACTGATAAGTACGGACGCCGTTTTCGCCCAAGAATCGCCATCGAGAGAACTTTCTAGCCTAACTTCTCCAATCGTTGCGATTACGGATATGTCTTTCTTTTAAATGTGCGTTCGATCTCCAGTACGTTTGATAATTGATCCTATCTTATCCGCCAATAATAAACATATTGAAATGTATTATAACGGTACGATAGTTAGCAAGGTGGTGGCCAAGACGAAGGATAAGAACGAGACTAGATTCCCTTCGATGGGAGAGAAGATCGATGGCAGGTCGCCGAAAATAGTTTTTTTTTTCCAGTAAGGTTATCTATTGCTCTACGAATCCGTGTACTTAATCGACCGGTGATATATTGGAGGTATTGGCATCGACGGGGCTATATCTTATTTATCCCATATTTATCCGAAATAATCGAAGCACATAAAATGTTTCTCTTGAAATGTCGAAATCGTAGGTTTGTCGTGGATCTTTTAATTTGATCTTGTCGACAGATCGACACGAACCGAACAGCTGCTGTATCCTGAAGGTAATGACAACGAGTCTGAATGAATTTTGTAATCTGGAATATGGCATTTATTAACGAAAAATACAAAATTAAAAAAATGTTCCAACCTCGTTAAAGGTCTCGGCTAAGCCGGAAAACGGAGCAGTGTCTACGCGTAGACGTTCAGTCCTCCGTTCGCCCCTTCGGGTAAGATAGGCCATCTGTAGGTACAAAAAAATCATTTAGTAAAACGTAATTGTCGCGCGAGCATCGTTACGGTACCGCACTTCATCGTGAGACTAAAGATTTGTCTGTTATATTTTATCAATCTTTGACGACGACGACGACGACGACAACGAGAAATGGCAGATGCAGAAGTCGGCGGTCAAGCCACGTCTCCATCTAATCAGTTAGGAACGGGTAGCGGTGGTTCAGGGGCTTCATCTGCACCTACAGCAGCAACAACGGCGGCATCGGCGACGATTTCATCGAAAAAAGAAAAAACTGCAAAAAGAAAAAATCCCAAAGCCAAAGCTACGCATCCACCCACCGCCGAAATGGTAACCAACGCCATTAAGGGTCTGAAAGAAAGGGGAGGTTCGTCGTTGAGAGCGATCAAGAAGTATATCGCCGCCAACTATAAGGTCGATGCCGAGAAAGTATCGCCTTTCATTAAGAAATATTTAAAATCGGCGGTCGTATCAGGCACCTTGGTTCAGACTAAAGGAAAGGGGGCGTCCGGTTCGTTTAAATTGGCAGCAGCGGCGTCGTCTAGTTCGTCGGTTCAAACGAAACAATCGGCGGCAAGTGTTGTTTCATCATCCTCCGTTAGTGGTGGTGGTGGTCAAAGGAAAAGAAACACTACGGCAGCAACCAAAGCAGGCGGTAAAAAGAGTCCGGCGAAGAGAACGACGACGACGACGACGACGGCAGAAAAAAAAAAGACAGTCAAAAAGGCCACCGGGAAACCAAAGAAAGTTGCCGCCGCCGAGAAGAAGGTATCGGTGAAGAAGGCCGTCGAAAAGAAAATGGGAAAATCGGCTAGTTCGGGATCTTCGGCGATAACAGTTGGCGCCGCCGCCGCCGCCGCCGCCACGGTGCCATCGAAGGCAAAATCACCGTCGAAAGCGAAGAAATCAAACAAAGCTGGCCCTACCAAGAAACCTAAGGCTCCCAAACCGAAAAGTGCCAAGTCTCCAGCCGCAACCGGAGGCAAAGCGAAGAAAGCAGCTTCCCCAAAAAAGAAGAAGTAAACGGTTCTCTCCTTTGTGGTTTCATCATAATCTCGATCAAGAGGTATGAAGAAATCGAATGTGCACAACACAGATTGTTGACTACAACGACCGTCTCGTATTAACCACCTCCATCATCATCATCATCATCATCCGGAGAAGACGTAGAAAACCTGCACGTTTACAAAAGCTTTACGGTTTTCAAAAATCGGTTCTTTTTAGAACCACAACATTTAATGTCACTGAAAAAAAATTAAGAATAAACATCCCTTAAGTCATGATACTGATATATATATATATATATATATATATATATATATATATATATATATATATATATATATATATATATATATATATATATATCTATATATACATATAATATATATATATATATATATATATATATATATATATATATATATATATATATATATATATATATATATATATATATATATATATATATATATATATCCGAAAGGTAATATTAAATCGATACTACTAACTATTTGAAAAGGTTACCACCGAACGATGCCCGCGAGGATTTTATGCCGATTTAAGTCCCTCCATTTGTAGCGGTTTTTTTTTGCGTTTCTCAGGTGTTTTTAACGTTTCCCAGTCACGTAATTCTCGATTCATATCGATAAAACGCTAAGGAGATCATGAGGTATTTTTTTTATTGATAATGCTATTGTCTTATGCCTGTCAGGCATTTCATTTAACTTTAATTGATGTACATACTTAAAGTATATCTATAGATCATGCAACTGTATAAGGAATACGTATCGATAGTATTTTTTTTTTCAATTCCAAAGATGTTTTGTTGGTCCTGAAAAGGACCGATATTTCGAATCAGGTAAAGATCCATCGTGCAGGGATGCAGCAATCCGTTTTAATATTTTATTTCGTTTTACTGTCGGTCTTCTTTGGCAATAGCACGGCCTGAATGTTAGGCAAAACACCCCCTTGTGCGATGGTCACGCCGGACAATAGTTTGTTCAATTCTTCGTCATTTCGAATGGCTAATTGTAAATGTCGTGGTATAATCCTCGTCTTTTTGTTATCTCTGGCGGCATTTCCCGCCAATTCCAATACTTCGGCGGCTAGATATTCCATCACCGCGGCCAAATATACCGGTGCTCCGGCACCGACACGTTCCGCGTAATTTCCTTTTCTCAACAATCTGTGAATACGACCGACAGGAAACTGCAATCCGGCACGATTCGAGCGAGACTTTGCTTTCCCTTTAACTTTGCCACCTTTTCCACGTCCGGACATGTTTGGTTATTTTATTTTGTTTTTTTAACTATAACCGTTCAGATTCGTACGACACGAACGTCGCAGAGTCATATGAGATACTGTATTAATCGGCATACCCCATTATATACTCAACGGACGAACCAGACGGTTAGTTGTATGGGCGGAGCTAAACGAACCCGTACGATCCGTCACAAAACGGACGAGGTTGCCCGTTCGAGAATCAGTTTACGATACGAACTTCTGCCATACGTACGTAAAATCGTTCAGTTTGTCCAACAACAATGCCACCTAAAACCAGCGGTAAGGCGGCCAAGAAAGCCGGAAAGGCTCAAAAGAACATCTCGAAAACCGATAAAAAGAAGAAGCGCAGGAGGAAGGAAAGTTACGCCATTTATATTTACAAAGTGTTGAAACAAGTCCATCCGGATACTGGAATTTCCAGCAAGGCCATGTCGATCATGAATTCTTTCGTTAATGACATTTTCGAAAGGATAGCTGCTGAAGCTTCCCGTTTGGCTCACTACAACAAAAGGTCCACAATAACAAGTAGAGAAATTCAAACGGCAGTCAGATTACTTCTGCCTGGGGAATTAGCCAAACACGCCGTTAGCGAAGGTACCAAAGCCGTCACCAAATACACCAGTTCAAAGTAAATACGTGAATGAAACAAAAGTAAGACTGGCGTCACAATTATTTCGAACGGAAGACGAAAAAAAAAAAACGGCTCTTTTCAGAGCCACAAATGTTAAAGATAATAAAAAAAAGAACGAAAAATAAACGGTCTGTAATCGACTCCGAGCAAATAATACATCTAACTTATCCTTTAGGTCTTCGGTTCCCAATCGTTTTAGAATCGTCGTCGTCGTAAGTAAGAAAACGTTGCGACCCTCTTATTTTTTGAACACTTTGAGACCCCCTATATATTTTAGTCTTGAAGAGGCATTGGACCCTATAATATGGCGAAAATTACTTATTTTCAATAGTATATGTATCACTAGCGAGAGAAAAACCGGCGCGATAAATACGTTGTCGCGATCCACTAATTGGCCAAAAAGTTAAGTAAAATATGTTGCTACACCCTTTATGCGTTGCGATCCCCCTATTTTAGAACACATTGAGATCCCCTCTATTCCTGAATGCAACCCCCCTTACATTTTCTTTTAAGGAGGCGTGGACCGTAGGGGGCAAACGCTCGCCTTCACCATATTATAGAATATGGTGAAATTTACTTATTTTCTCTATTATAAGTATCACTAACGAGGGAAAAAATGGCGTGATAATTGTTTCGAGCGAGGAAAAAAAAAACAAAAAAAAAACAATGTCAACGTAAAATTAGCGTATAATTCTGAAATAAGAAAAAGAGCAACTTGATAATTATTTCGAATCAAAAATGAAATGAAAAAAAAAACCTCCAAGCTTATGTTTCGCTTTTGCTTTAAGCATCGTTTCGTATAACGAGTCGAAACAACGGGTTTTCTTGCACGATGTTTGTTTTCCCTTTCTTATTTATACATACTCATATTGTTGGTTCTGAAAAGAACCGGTTTTTTGTTATACTTTTATGATATATACGCACACATATACATTTACATTAATTATATTTAGGCACGTTCGCCTCGAATACGCCTAGCCAGCTGGATGTCTTTGGGCATGATGGTGACACGTTTGGCATGAATGGCACACAGATTTGTATCTTCGAAAAGACCGACCAGATAGGCCTCGCTGGCTTCTTGTAAAGCCATGACTGCGGAACTCTGGAAACGTAAATCCGTTTTGAAATCTTGTGCGATTTCACGTACCAAACGTTGAAAGGGTAATTTTCTGATCAACAGTTCGGTGCTCTTCTGGTAACGACGGATTTCTCGCAGGGCGACGGTACCTGGCCTGTAACGGTGAGGTTTCTTCACCCCGCCGGTTGCGGGGGCACTCTTTCTTGCCGCCTTGGTCGCCAATTGTTTCCTAGGAGCTTTGCCACCGGTCGATTTGCGTGCGGTTTGCTTCGTACGGGCCATCTCTCTCTTTACCGAATATTACAAGTACAGTCAAAGGTACAAGAACACTAAGGTTAAATTACGGATAGGAGTCGACAACGATGAGCACTTATCGAACGACAATTACAGAATGATGATCGACGCATACCAAAATTGGTGTTTTATTCTCTCAGGCGACTCGCTAGTGGTCCGGCAACTAGCTATTGGTCGGGTCGAGAGCAATGGGCGGGACGTTCCCGAAATCTGACAAAAGTAGCATATGTGTCATGTATGCCGACAGTCGTGTTCCGTCAATCCAAAACGAGGACGTTTCATTTATAAGAATTGACCAATCGATCGTCGATTTGAATTTAAAATAATTATATAAAATTAAAAAAAAAAAAAATGACCGGAAGAGGCAAAGGCGGAAAGGGGTTGGGAAAAGGAGGCGCTAAAAGGCATCGTAAAGTGCTTCGTGATAATATTCAAGGCATCACCAAACCTGCAATTCGAAGATTGGCCCGACGTGGTGGCGTCAAGCGCATATCCGGTTTGATTTACGAAGAAACCAGAGGTGTCTTGAAAGTATTCCTCGAAAACGTAATCAGAGATGCCGTAACTTATACGGAACACGCCAAGAGGAAAACTGTCACCGCTATGGACGTCGTGTATGCCTTGAAACGTCAAGGGCGTACTCTCTACGGTTTTGGCGGTTAAATTACCCGATGTTTTGCAATATTAAAAGAAAACAAACAAAAAAACGAATTCTAGACAGACACAAAAAACCGGTTCTTTTCAGAACCACAAAAAAAAAATACTTACATAAAAAAAGGGATACATTGTCGACAACATAGGTGAAATTTTCATCATTATTTATACGATTATCTAGAAAATTTTCTCACATATAAAATAAGATAGAAAAAGGGGGGAGACGGACACATTGTGGATAAAGCAGGTGGGGATGAATTTCCATCCCTAATTTTCGGGGAAGCATTCAATTTAACGAGCGCAAAACAAATTGAAGTAACGTGGATGAGAATAAGGTATCAGAGATGCAGTAACTGAATTCCTAACACGTCAAGAGAAAAACCGTCATCGCCATGGTTGTGTATGCCTTGAATGTATGTCAGGGGCGTACTCTCTACACTATTTTGGCGGTTAGATTTACTGACGATTTGCGATATTATAAAAAAAAGAACTCCGGGCATAAAGAAAGGTTCTTTTCAAAATCCACACTCACATAGAAAAGGGAGACATTGTCTCGATAAGTAATGTCGAAATGATTGTGGCGTGTTCATATATTAAATAAGAACAGATATTTTTGATATTTTTTGAGTTTTAGATAGTGGCGAAAAACCCAAATAAAGGATAAAAAATATTGTCTCGATAAAGCGGATGGAATTTTCATCGTTAATGTTATAGTGAATGTCTATATAAAATACATTGGACACATTGTGGATGAATTCTCATCGTTAATTTTCGGAAATGCCTTAAATGAAACGAGCGTACAGCTAACGTTAATGAGAATACGGTATCAGAGATGCCGTAACTTAAACAGAACACGCCAATTGAATAACCGTCATCGCCACGGACGACGTTGTGTATGCCTTGAAACGTCAAGGGCGTACTGCTTCGGCGGTTAAATTACCTGATGTTTTACAAAAAAAAAAAAAAATAAAGGAACTCAAGACACAATAAATAAACGGCTCTTTTCAGAACTGCGGCGGCGGCGGCGGCGGCAAAAAAACATACTTAAAAAAGTGACTAATTGTCGACACAGTAGGTGGAATTTCCATCGTTAATTACACCACGACGACTATCTATAAAACTTTCTTAAATATTAAATTAGGCAGAAAGAGGGAGACAGACCGACGACGGACACATTGTAGATAAAAGAGGTGCTATGAATTCCCTTCGTTAAATTTCGGGAAAGCCTTAAAAGAAACCAACGCAGTGCTAACGTGGATGATAATAGCGTAAGTCTCTTTTTAGTATTAAATCATTTATTCGAAATGATCAAATCATATAATTCTTGCGGTGGTTATTTAGGTAGGTAGAAACGCCGTCGCCATGTTTAAAGAAATACTTAAAAAAAAAAGACAATCGCCCTCGAGATGAGGGAGGATATTCCCGTTAATTTTTCCCAACCGTTCCGATTACAGACATGCCATTTGTTCGTTCCATAATTTACGTGCTCTATTTTTTATTTTAGCGGTACGATAGTTAACTAGGCGGTGTATAAGAACGAGACTCGTTTACCTTTCAAAGGGAGAATAGAACGGTGACAGGTCATCGGGAAAAACATTTTTTCGGCAAAGTCGTTTATATATCTCGAAATCCGAATACTCCACCGATCGGTGATATATCTGAGGTATTTGTATCGCCTGGACAATCTGTAATATCTGGTTTACTTAACTGAAATAATCGAACTAATTAGAATGTTTTTCTTGAAACGTCGAGATCGTCGGTTAGTTGTGATTTTTTTAAATTGAACCTTGTCGAAGGATCGACATGAACCAAATGCCTCCGGTAGCTTCAAGGTATTGACAACGAATCAAGTTAAATATTGCAATCCGGTGAATGGCATTTACTAATGAAAAATACAAAATAAAAACTTTGTTCCGAGCTCGTTAAAGGTCCCGGCGAAGCCGGAATCAGGAGCAGTGTCGACAGTCAGACGCTCAGTCCGCCGTTCGCCCGTTTTACTTACTATGCAACTTTTTGGTGGAGCGAGTGGGCGAGTACGGTTTTTCACTCCGACGAAAGACCACGTTTTAATCCTTTGTGTGTTTGTTTTTTTACAGGCTTCGAACGGCGGATGAGCTTGGATCGAACGAGATCCAGGAGCACCCAAAACAAGACGGCGGGTAAAAGACCCGCAGGCGAATGGACGATTGCAGTCGCTAAGAAGCAGACGAAAAAATCGGACACGGAAACAGAAATGGAAATGGACGCGTCTTCGCCGGCGTCCACGTCATCAAGCGAGGATTCGGTGGTGGCAACAACCCGATTCGAGACGGAGAATATATTCGCAGTTCTGAGCGAAGAAAACATTAGCCAGGTAAGTGGCAAAAACACGATCAATTACAAAGACAAAGCGACCGCCAGAACAATGGCGACAACCTCAACTAAGACTATGACGGCGCAGCCGCCTAAGAAAGTACGAATACCGCCAGTGGTAGTGACATCGAAGGTCAACTACCAGGGCTTTGTGAAAGGGCTCACGCAAGTGACCCCGAAAGACACCTTCAAAATACAGTATTTGAAGGAACACCTAAAAGTACTGCCTCAAAATATGGAGGCATTCCAAAAAATAGTAACTGAACTTAAAAATAACGGTCGGGTGAGATTCTACACTCACGCGCCGGAAGATCAGAAAATGAAAAAAGTAGTATTCAAGGGTCCGCCGAACATGGACTTAGATGAGGTTTGTGTGGCTCTGCAAGAGCACAACATCCCCGTGAAAGAAGTAATTAAAATGAAAAGTAGGTCGGGTGAGAGTCACTCGTACCTGGTGACGGTCGCGGCAAGCACAAACATCCGCGAGCTTAAACAGATCAAAGAAATCGATAGCGCGATAATACGCTGGGAGTTCTACGCACGTAAGAACGAGGTCTCCCAGTGCTATAATTGCCAACAATACGGACACGGTTCGCGATTCTGCTTTCGCAACGCGAGATGTTTGAAGTGTGGAAAAGACCACAAAACGGCCGAGTGCACTCTGCCGAAAGAATCACGTGAGGTGTGTTGCGCCAACTGCGGCGAAAAACACCTATCCAATAACAAGGGATGTAGTGCTCTTGCAGAGTACCTGGATAGGATTAACCAGAAAAGAAATGTAACAACAAAAACCAACAATAAGACAAATGCACCATTGGCGCAAATAACCCGGCCGGCACTGGTAAGGCCGGCAACGTCGTACGCGCGTGCGGCGAACCCCGGTCCGGCAACACCGGAGACGACCAGACCGGCGATCAATACTCGTCCCGTACAACAACAAGCACCGAAACAGAGGCAGCAGACCCGGACCCAGGCAGCGGCGGCGGAACAAAGACCGACGACGCAAAAAAGAAATTTAAATGATGACAGCGACATTGGCACGTTCAGCCAGTTAACTAGTCAAGTCAAGGCGCTGGATGAAGCCCATGACCTTAAAAAATTGCTAGAAATAGCAATCGAACTAAAAGAAAAACTAGACAGGTGTAACAACGCCATAGAAAAAATACTGGTAATCTCTGAGTACGTTCGATAGACGCACGAAGAATACAAAGATAATACAGTGGAATGCAAACGGCATCCACGGCAAAACGTACGAACTAAGGTACTTCATGGAACAGCATCAGCCCGAAGTGATGGCAGTTTGCGAAACAAAAGTGAAAAGCAACGGAACACCGCCAAAAATACAAGGATACAGCGTCACGTTCAAAAACAGAACAAATCAGGTAGCTCCAGGAGGAGGGGTAGCCATGTACGTAAAAAAACAAATAGAACATACAGAAATCACAGTAGAGACGGACCACATAGAAGCTGTCGGAATCAAAATAGGCGAAACAAACATCTACTGTGTGTACAACAGACCGGGTCAAAGTATAACAGAAGAAGACATGAACAAAATGGCAACAGGGCAAAAGATAATAATACTGGGAGATTTTAACGCAAGAAGTACGCGTTGGAATGACTCCATAACAAACACACAGGCGCGCGAACTGGCGAGATTCGCCGATAGACAAGGCATGGAAATAGCGGCACCCGACGAACCTACCAGAATAAGCCCCGTGACAAACCGCGGAGATACGTACCTGGACTTGGCGGTGTACAAAAACCTAGAAATCGATACGAGAGTCATAAACGACCTTTCGTCCGACCATCTGCCGGTCGAGGTGATAATAAACCAGGGATTCCGACGGCTGCCCGTGACGAGAATATACCGGGACTATAGGAAAACTAATTGGCCTGAATTTAACAAAATAATCGATCAACGAATAAAGTTGAATCGAAATATACAATCCAAAGAGGAGATTGACAAAGAAATAGAAAAACTGGAGAATGCGCTGGCCGAAGCGACAGAAGCACACGTTCCGAAAAGTCAGCCCAGAACAGGAGGGCTACCAGAAGAAATAGCAGAAGCTAAAAGAGAAAGAAATAGAGTCAGAAACAGAGTCAAAAGAAACAGAAGGCAGGAAGATATGGACGATCTGAAGTACCATAACGAATTAGTGCAAACGATGATGCTGTCCCACCAGATAAACCAGTGGCACATAAGAATCAATAAAAAACAAGCGGGGAAAGAGAACGTGTGGAAAATGATTAAGAGTAGGAAAAAGAAAGACTCAACCTACGACATACCCCCGCTGCTACTAGCAGACGGCCAAACAGCAATAACGGCCAACGCCGACAAGGCGGCCCTGATTGCCAGAACAATAGCTGAAGGTAATATCCTGACGCGAGATATGTCGGACGACGTAACAAAAGCCGAGATAAACCGTGCGTACGACGACATCGATGACGACGACGACGATGACGACGACGAAGCACCGGAAGGAACAAATCCGTCTTCGCGGCAAAAAATTAGAAAAATTATTAGTAAAATGAGGCCTTACAAGGCAGCCGGCGAGGACGGAGTGATCCCGAAGGTGCTTAAAAACCTAAACGATAAAACAGTAGAGCAGATTGGATTAATCATAAGTGCATGCATCAAGAACAGGTACTTCCCGACGACCTGGAAGAACGCAATCATCATACCGTTAGCCAAAAAGAACAAAAACCCGCGGCTACCGGGTAGCTATAGACCGATTTCACTAGTAAGTAATATAGGGAAAATTCTAGAAAAAATAATCACAGAGGGTGTCGTAAATCACATCGAAACCAACAAAGTAATAATACCCGAACAAATGGGCTTCAGAAAATTTCACTCGACAACGATGCAACTCGCGAGAATGGTTAATGAGATAATGATTAACAACAATCTCAACCGTTACACGGGAGTTGCATTGTTGGACATCGAAAAGGCTTACGACACCATCTGGAGAAAAGCCATGATATACAAATTAAAAAATACCGGGGTCAACAAAAAACTAGTGAAGTTGGTGAATAGCTACCTGGAAAATAGAACCTTCCAGGTCAAAATCGAAAGTGAAAAATCGACGCGAACCGAGCTAGAGGAAGGACTGCCGCAAGGCAGCGTTCTGTCTCCGACACTTTTCAACATTTATATTAACGATATTCCGAAAAACCGCGACACCAAACTGGCTCTGTTCGCGGACGACACGGCGATAATGGCAAAGTCATCGAAAGTCAAACAATGCGCGAAGTATCTCCAAAGGCATCTCGATGACCTGCAGAGATACTTCGAGAAATGGAAAATTAAAATTAACGCGAATAAAACGCAATTTATTATATTCACGAAACGTACAGCGAAATACGAGCCGTTGACTTTGTCAGTAGCGGGAATACCTGTTCCAGAAACGGATTACGTCCGATACCTAGGCGTCGGACTAGACAAGAAATTAACATTCAGACGGCATATCGAGGAGACGTGGAGACGCGCGAATGCCGCAAAGAAAGCGATATACCCCTACGTAATTCCGGACAATCCGCTGGATAATAAACTGAAATTACAACTTTATACGGCATACGTCAGGAGTATATTGCTTTACGCAGTCCCTGTCTGGTTCAACGCTGCGGTATCGTGGACTGAAAAAATTAGAACAATGGAGAGGAACATCTTGAGAACAATTTACGCACAAAAGAGACAAGAAACGCACACGGACGAGCTGTACGCCATGGCGGGAATCGTCCCAATATGGCAGACGGCACGCCACCGTGCGCGTATATTCTACGAAGTAAAAGTACTTGCCTCAGAGGCAACTGAAGAAATTGGCACCATAAGAGCAGAAGGTGTCCCGTCGGTAAGACGGCACAAAGTAATTACATCAGGTGTCTACTGAGTAAAGACACACCGAAACGTACATGATTTGTAAGTATGTAAACAAATCATGTACGAAACTAACACCACTAACAAAAACCGATATTTAAACATTTTTTTTACAGGAAGATTGTAACAACTGAAAATAAATGTAAATGTAAATAAAAATACCTGTTTACTAACACCACTAACACCAGTAGGAATTTTGTAAATAGTAGATAAAACTGTACAACTGTACAGGAAAACCATGTACACCAATATATATTCACCAACCATGTATAACCAACATCTAGATTAGTAGTAGATTAGTCAAGAAAAATATCAGAAAAGAGGTCTTCGACCCAAAAAAAAAAAAAAAAAAAAAAAAAAAAAAAAAAAAAAAAAAAAAAAAAAAAAAAAAAAAAAAAAAAAAAAAAAAAGGGGTTACGGGGTCATACCCCCAACCAAAAAGAACAATTGGTAATGTAAATACAAAACAAAAGAGGCCAACGGCCCAACCGAAGACAAAAGAGGCCAACGGCCCAAAAAACAAAAAACAACATCATCATCACCAGCCAGCCCCGACAGGACCAACAACCACCACTTCAAGAACGACCCCGGTAACGCGTCTGCCAAAAATAAAAACAGCGAAAGTGTCAAAGGTTAATGTACGACAGTTTATTGTAGGTTTAGGTAAAAATCGATAAAGAAGGGTTTCGTACCTGACGCTCGCACGTGTCTGTTGCACCAAATAATGTTTATGGACCCAGGCCAAAACAGGGTCCGTATCGGTATCGATCGACCGATAAAATCATGATACTTTTATTAAATTTTCTTTTTTTATCTGCAAGAGAGCGCGTAGTCGGGACTCGGCAGAAATTCGATGATACATTTCATTTTATGAATGGTAAAAATTATTAATTTCCTCATGATGGCCCCAAACCCAATTAGCAAATTAGCAAATTAGAGCGAGTGGGCATATTTAGTAAGACGCAACAGACGACGAAGGACGAGCAGCAATACGATTCTGTTCTTTAGCGAAACGCGATAGTAGTGAGTTCTTCGTTACATTAACATTTGACGATAACACGCGCGAGCGCGCGGCAAAATGGCAGACGCGGAAATCGCCGGTCAGGCTACATCTCCATCTAATCTGTCGGGCACAAGCGGAGGCGGTTCCGGGCCCTCGTCTGTACCGCCCGCACCGTCGTCGGCGGCGGCGGCGGCGGCATCGGCTTCATCAAAAAAGGAAAAAACCGTTAAAAGAAAAAATCCCAAAGCCAAAGCTACGCATCCACCGACGGCCGAAATGGTAACAAACGCAATTAAGGGATTGAAAGAAAGGGGCGGTTCGTCATTGAGAGCGATCAAGAAGTATATTGCCGCCAACTACAAGGTCGATGCCGAGAAAGTATCGCCTTTCATCAAGAAATATTTAAAATCGGCAGTTGCATCCGGTACCCTGGTTCAGACCAAAGGAAAAGGTGCGTCCGGTTCTTTTAAGCTGGCAGCGGCATCGTCTAGTTCGTCGGTTCAAGCGAAACAATCGGCGACGAGTGCTGCTTCTTCATCCTCTGGACAAAAGAAAAGAAATATTTCAGTGGGAGCGGCGGCGGCGGCGGCGGCGGCCAAAGGAGGTAGCAAAAAGAGTCCGACGAAAAGAACGACAGCGGCGGTGGCAGCAGCAGCAGCAGCAGCAGCAGCGACGACTGAAAAAAAGACAACCAAAAAGGCAGCAGGAAAATCGAAGAAAGCTGCGGTCGTCGTAGCCGAGAAGAAGGCTTCGGTAAAGAAAGCCGTCGAAAAGAAAACGGGAAAATCGGCTAGTTCGGGATCTTCGGCGGTAACAGTTGCCGCCGCCGCCGCTACGGTGCCATCGAAGGCGAAATCTCCGTCGAAAGCGAAGAAATCAAACAAAGCCGGCCCTACCAAGAAACCCAAGGCTCCTAAACCGAAAAGCGCTAGATCTCCAGCTGCCGCCGCCGCTGCCGGCGGGGGCAAAGCGAAGAAAGCAGCTTCCCCAAAAAAGAAGAAATAAACGAAGACCCCGATTTTCGTCGTTACATCTTAATCTTTCAAGAGGTATGAATAAATCGAATGTTCCCAATACAGATTATCGACGACCACCACCACCAAAACCATCATCTGGAATGATGATGTAGGAAAATATGTTTACGAAAGCGTAACATTTTCCAAAAAAAAAAACGGTTCTTTTCAGAACCACAACATTTATTGTTACTTGAAATTAAAAGAAATATAGAAAAAAACATCCATTTAGACAAGACGCCGAAATATATCCGAGTAGTAATTCGATATTACTAATAATAACTGATTTTGTACAATTATATATTTAAAAAAAAATAAAAAAAATTAAAAAAAAATACAAATAAAAAAATCCATCGAGACTAGAACCGGCGAATAATATATATCTGACGTCCGTTGTTCGTTTGTAACTTTAATTTTTGTTTACGGATCAATATTGTTTTTTCTTTTCATAGATATTTTGTTGGTCCTGATAAGGACCGATATTTCGAATCAGGCGAAGACCATCATCATCATCATCATCTTCAAGTAGGGATAGAGAAGTTGTTTCGATTTTACTTCGTTTTACTGTCGGTCTTTTTTGGCAATAGCACGGCCTGAATGTTAGGTAAAACACCACCTTGTGCGATGGTCACGCCGGACAATAGTTTGTTCAATTCTTCGTCATTTCTAATGGCGAGCTGCAAATGTCGTGGGATAATTCTCGTCTTTTTGTTATCTCTGGCGGCGTTTCCGGCCAATTCCAATACTTCGGCGGCAAGATACTCCATTACCGCGGCCAAATATACCGGTGCTCCTGCACCTACGCGTTCCGCGTAATTTCCTTTCCTCAACAATCTGTGAATACGGCCGACCGGAAACTGCAATCCGGCACGATTCGAACGCGACTTGGCCTTTCCTTTAACTTTGCCTCCTTTTCCGCGTCCAGACATGCTGATTTTTTTTTGTTCTTTGCTTACAATTGATCAGATCGCACGGCACGACCGTCGTCGTAGAGTCAGATGAGAGACTATTTTCTGTCGGGATGTCCCCCCCTTCTTTCCTTCCTTTTTATATATATGCGGCGGTACAGTCTCCAATGGAATCGTAAAAATACGCCTTACGGTTAAATGGGCGGAGCATATCGTACCCGTACGCTCCAGTACAAAAAAGAAGTGAACTTTTATCGGCTCAAGGGTCAATTTATGATACGGATTTTTATTGTACCGTATGTACATTTAAAAAAAAAAAAATCGTCCTCTTTGTCCATAATGCCACCAAAAACTAGCGGGAAAGCGGCCAAAAAAGCGGGAAAGGCACAAAAAAACATCTCGAAAGGTGATAAAAAAAAAAGAAGCGCAGGAGGAAGGAAAGTTACGCCATTTATATTTACAAAGTGCTGAAACAGGTACATCCGGATACGGGAATTTCCAGCAAGGCCATGTCGATCATGAATTCTTTCGTTAATGACATTTTCGAGAGGATAGCGGCCGAAGCATCGCGTTTGGCTCATTACAACAAAAGATCGACCATAACCAGTAGAGAAATTCAAACGGCGGTCAGATTACTTTTACCGGGTGAATTAGCCAAACACGCCGTTAGCGAGGGGACCAAAGCCGTGACCAAATACACCAGTTCCAAGTAAAAATAGATAAACGTATCAAAGATCAGAAGCAAGAACTGGCGAGATTAATATTTCGAACGATAATAAAAAGAAAATGGCTCTTTTCAGAGCCACGAATTTTAAATATAAAAAAAAAAATATCAAGCATATCGCCTATCCGCACAGACATCTAGGTTCGAAATTAGCATTAGATGCATGAAAGTAAAATATTTTTAAACACACACACACACAAACTGAAAACCCGAATATTATTGTGGCTTAATGCCCGAGTTGAAATTAGCGGGATTTTTTTTTTCCAGCGATAACGCTCGACGCTTTTTTAGAGTGTATGTGTATAGGATGTAAATGATTATTCTCGAAAAATAAAAACTTTCGATCTATCCGAGAGTCGTCCATCTTGTACATGATATGTGCTAGCCGGGCTCTATGGTTTTGGCCGGTTTTCCCAAAATTCGTCGAAGAAAAAAGACAGCCTCCATAGGTGTCGTTGGTTTTTTAAATGTCCTTATTTTTTTTTCGCGGGAACCCTCAGGTGGTTATTGACTCTTGGTGTAACATACTTTGTTCCAAAATTTATCTGATATATATATATATATATATATATATATATATATATATATATATATATATATATTTATTATTATTATTTACTTATGGGCCCTGGTGGACCACGCGATGTACAATTAGAGGCGTTTGTTGTTGTTAACCTTCCTTCGCACCCATACTAATTTCATTCTTTCGCTATGAGCGTTTTTCCTTTCGTCAGACCAAGTTGTTCCGGTCTTCCTACATTTTTCTCTCTGGCCAACCTTCCAAACGTTCACCTTGTGTCTGAAACAGCCTCTATCCTGAATTTCACTTTGTGTAATATTTGCTGATCTTAGGTCCTCTTTAATTGCAGCAATCCATCTAATTATTTCTACTTTAGCTCTACTCCTATCAGCAAGGGGTACGGAATCCTCAAACTTTTGTACTTCTTGATTTGTCGTTCGAGTAAACTATCTCCGATAGTTAAAACCCAATTTTACGTAACAATGATAAGTCCCTTTTATTTATACGGTCTTACGATTTATTTTCGTTTTCTAACGCCGACGGCGGCTAAATAACTTCACAAACGTTTCAGAACAAAACCTTGCGTATGGCACTAAACGCGCCGTGGTACGTTCGAAACACTCAAATTATTATAGAGACCGGTGTACCCCCGGTCTCTAAATTCCATTCCCAAATTTACGCCAAGTTTTGCCTACAGGCAAGCTTGAGCGAAAACCCGCTAGTCCTATCTATACCGGACAACCTACCCGGATTTTCCGGGTAAAGCTAGCCAATTGCCCCAATTTGCCTTACGGGCTGCGAGCAGAAAGGAATCGAATTTTCGATTCCCGGCTCGCGTAAGACCGCTTCGACAACAGTCCCTAACCGCCGTGGCCAGGCGGTCTGAGAGATCATCTCCGATCGATCGGACCGGACCAATGGCAAAAAACCCGTCATATTGCTGATGGGGAAAAAGCAAAATTTCATTTTCCTTTTCTTTCATATTAATCTCAGAAGTTCGCCAGGATCATCTTATAGACTATCCTTTCTTATCTATGCCACTTGCTAGGCATACCCGGGTCAGATAGAGACCCTAAAAAATTAGTGCCCATATAGGGTAAAGTTGACTAGAAACGGGCAAGAGCCTTGAGGGCTAACCCAAAAGCCTGGCTAGATAAGTCGAAGTCGACTCTACTCCTATTTTCATAAAATTCGACTATTTGTCTAGTTAGCCTACTCGGATTCATCCGTTTTATGTGTCCGTAAAATTTAAGTCTTCTTTTTCTCACATATCGCTATGTATATCTGAGTATTGTTTGATCTCTTGGTATTCCCGATGTCGGTATGTTGTGGCTATTTATTTGTTTGGGGCCTAGGATTTTTCTTTCCTTCTTTTCAATGTCCTCGATGTCCCTCTTTCTATTCAAAATGAGCGTTTCTGCAGCATATAGACATTCTGGCTTAATAATT
>JARFXV010002088.1:0-83916 GCA_031761425.1 Cosmopolites sordidus
CATCCCATGACCCTGATTTTTCCCTCCAAGTTATGGAGCTGCTGTGATAAACACAGAGAAAAATTCCATCAGAATATTTCTGCGATGGAACAAAGATATCAGGGCCATTGGAATGAAGCAATGCTTGCGGATTACTGCTGGTATCTCTGCAGGGATGCCCCAGCACTCACTTACAAGAGGCAAGCCAAAATAAAACGATCTGATGAAGCCACCGCATGACTCTCTTTAGACCCACCAACCTGCCAGGTATCCTCCGATCAATTTTGAACTCTTAGATTTTAACTGTCATTAAAAAAATTTAAATGGACTTTCAATGTTGTTGGTATATGTAGTTAAAATGTATCGTTTTCTCTTAATCCGGTCATAAAATACTCCTCCCTATTATATATAACAGAAACTAGAGCTAATAAATATTTTTCTTTATTATATTCGTTTTTCGCAACCCAAAATTAATGAGATTTGACTCATCAAGAGAAGGAAACAATAAAAAAAAATTTTAGGTCAGTGTTATCGCATTTTGTTCTTTAGTATTGGCAATATGATTCCTGCATTTCACTTTAGGTATTTTCGTACTTTATTATTGTATTTGATAGCATCTAGAGTAAATAACATTGATACATAAAAATAAGCCACATTACTGAATATTTATCAGTTAACTGTGGTATATTTCAAATATATTTATATTAATCTCTCGGAGACAATGTCATTTTTTATAGTCTACAGTTTCAGTTTAGGGAAAATTTTTTTTCGGGAGTTGTCACACCTACCAACTGACAAAACACAACTTTCTCCACCTGTTTATAGACTATAAACATAATTACTGTTGGTGTGACTACGCGATTCACATTGTTTTTGTTGTAATTAGTGCAGAATTTCTGGTTTTAAACCGTAAAATTAGTAGTTAGTAAATATTTTTTTTTTATATTTATGGTAAAATAACATTTTCGTCGTAGAAACGCAATCACCACTATAGGTAGGAGACCAGGATAAGTTATGGGCTCCATATATATGTTGCAACTCCGTTGTAGTACGAGAACGGCTGAAAAATTAAAAATGATCTATGGATTTTGCGGTACATGTGGTTTGGCGAGAGCCTACAAACCATACAGATGACTGTTATTTCTACTTGACTCCACCTATAAAGAAAGGATTTTCAATAAAGAAAAGAGGAAAAATTCAAAACCCGAACCTTTCATCGGCTATTCGACCGATTCCTCATTCAGATAGTTTACCAGTTCCTACTCCACTCCAAAATTATGAGCTTGAAGTAGAAATGAAGACAGTCTGGAAGAAGAAGAACCCAACAAGCCTTACACATCCCATGACCCTGATTTTTCCCTCCAAGTTATGGAGCTGCTGTGATAAACACAGAGAAAAATTCCATCAGAATATTTCTGCGATGGAACAAAGATATCAGGGCCATTGGAATGAAGCAATGCTTGCGGATTACTGCTGGTATCTCTGTAGGGATGCCCCAGCACTCACTTACAAGAGGCAAGCCAAAAGAAAACGATCTGATGAAGCCACCGCATGACTCTCTTTAGACCCACCAACCTGCCAGGTATCCTCCGATCAATTTTGAACTCTTAGATTTTAACTGTCATTAAAAAAATTTAAATGGACTTTCAATGTTGTTGGTATATGTAGTTAAAATGTATCGTTTTCTCTTAATCCGGTCATAAAATACTCCTCCCTATTATATATAACAGAAACTAGAGCTAATAAATATTTTTCTTTATTATATTCGTTTTTCGCAACCCAAAATTAATGAGATTTGACTCATCAAGAGAAGGAAACAATAAAAAAAAATTTTAGGTCAGTGTTATCGCATTTTGTTCTTTAGTATTGGCAATATGATTCCTGCATTTCACTTTAGGTATTTTCGTACTTTATTATTGTATTTGATAGCATCTAGAGTAAATAACATTGATACATAAAAATAAGCCACATTACTGAATATTTATCAGTTAACTGTGGTATATTTCAAATATATTTATATTAATCTCTCGGAGACCATATGCTGAAGTTGTGACCTAGAAGAGAATAAAGATTTTACAACTTTAATCAGGTGTAAATTTGAAATGGTTTTAGTTATAAATATATATATATATATATATATATATATATATATATATATATATATATATATATATATATATTATATATATATATATATATATATATATATATTTATATATATATATATATATATATATATATATATATATATATATATATATATATATATATATATATATATATATATATATATATATATATCAAAATGCATTTATCTTAATTTGTGGTATGGTATATGTGGTCTATCCTCATATATACGTGGTATATCCTTAAAAACTAATCACTGTATAGTTTTTAAGGATTTTCCTTTACGTTATTAACTTCTCTTTTGTATTCGTTATTCTAGGTTTTTTTTAATATTACGCTGGTAGCTAAATCTACTTATTTTGATATAAAATTATTTCAATTCTATTATATTCATTCTTCACCTCATTAAACTCCTTTTTATAGCAACTATTTTCGCAACAACAAAGAGCGCAACATCAAATCCACTGATGTATACCTATCACAATACCAAAATAATTCGCATTGCCTTATTTTGTAAAATTTGCTCTATCTTTCTATTTATTTTACTTTTATTACAACCTACCAACAAAGAGCTACAATAACTAAAATGGGGCTAAATTATTGTATTATATATTAACAATTTTGACCAATTACTTAAGTTACGTGATATTCTACGAAAGAACCCTATTGTTTTACCTATTTTTTACTCATGTAATTTACATGAGCACATAACTTTAATTGAGAATCAAGAATTACACTTAGATATTTAATTTGGTCTACGATTTCAATGTTATTCTTCCCAATGAAAATATTATAATTTTTATCAATAAACGACTTGCAAATACCCCTATTTCCTAGAATCATATATTTTGTTTTCTCAGAATTTAATTTTAATTTATTCACACATAGCCAATTTTCTAATATAGAGAGTTCTAAGTTAAGAACGTTTACCATTTGGACATAATTCTGTACCGTTATTGAAAGGATCGTATCGTTTACAAACAAATTTGAGTCTAATTTTTTAAAAATCTTATACAGATCATTGATGTATATCAGAAACAACAATGGACCTAATACGCTCCCTTCTGGATACCAATATCATTTTCCAGAATTCCTGATATAGCTCCATTTACTTTTGTTCGATGAAAGCGGTCACTCAAATAATGTTTAAGCCATTTTATAACACAAGATTTCACTCCGTAACATTATAGCTTCACAATCAGATATTCTCTGTTTATAGTCTCAGGTCTACAAATACACCAATCACCACATTATCGTCACCAATATCTTGGCGCCATTTCGTACAAAGATGTTGCAGTGCAGACTCGCATGAAAGTTTATCAGGAAATCCCGATTGTCCCACATTAATGTAATGTAATGTGTCTACACACCACTATTTCCAATATTTTGTCAACAATATGCAATAGATTGATTGGCCTAAAATCCTCTGCTAATACAGGGTTTTCAACCTTTGGTATTGGAACAATGATGCTCACTTTCGCATTCCTTGCAACTCGACCACTGGACAACGACGTATTGATTAAATGCAGTAATGGATAACCCACCTGCTGAAATACGGCCTTTAAAAATTTTATATTACATATATCATCAGATGTGGACTTATTTTTTTTAATTCATTACAATATCTCTTAATTGAGATAATGTTAATAAATCAAATTGATCCAAACTTTCTTAATTTGAATAGATGTCAAGGTACTGTCAAATGTTTGAATCTGATTTGGAATGGTTCGAGCTATTTCCCGAATACTTTCAGCATAAAACTTGTTAAAATTCTCTTCTAACGTTCCAACACTCCTTCGGAAAACAATATCCTCAAACACGTCGGACTTTCTGCCACACCCCACCAATTCCTTCAACATTCACCACATTTTCTTGCTATTGCCTCAATTACGATCAATATTCTGTTCATAAAATGCCATTTTTTCGTTTCTATCACCATTACAACCTTATTGCGTTTCCTCTTATAATCATTCGAGTCAGTGTCGTTTCTGGTTAATTTGAACTTCTTGTAGGCCATATCCTTCTCATTTTGGGAAAGCTTAATGGAATTTGTAATCTACGGTGTTGCGTCAATATTAATTATTTTTAAGGGTGCCAAGGCATTAACTGTCTCATGGATGTTGTTCAAAAAATGTTCATGGATGTGGTCCACATTTGTTGATGTGTAGTTCCAGTTTCTTCCAATTAATTCTATTCTAATTCGATCCATATTTTCAGGGCTTAAATTTCTTATCAGTTTATACTTACGTTTTTTCACATTTGTTTCGCATTTAAGGATAAACCCAATGGTTTCATGATCAGAAAGTTGCGAAAAATTCCTACCAACTTCGGTCAAAGTATAATCATTAGTAAATACCAGATCAATGAGAGAACGAGTATCGAGCGCTACACGCGTATAGCTTTCTATCACTTGTCTAAATGCAGAATTATCGCTTATTGCCTCTAATTTTCGTTTATTCGGATAATCACTTTTCCAACATATATTAAAATCTCCGGTGATTACGGATCTGTTTGAAGTTAAAACCGGATCATTGACCACATCTTCCCAATAACCTAAAAATGAATCAATATTACCATTTAGTGACCATATATCGGTACCTCCAAATAACGTGTCATTATTTAGAATTTTTATTTTCACAAATAGAGCCCAAAAGTTCTTTGAATTCTTCTCACATCTGACAAAATCCACAGGAACGCTATCCCTGATGTAGATTATGACACCACCTGTGTGACGACTATTTGAGTGGCGCACAAAATGTCTATAATCCGGTATTGAAATTTCACTATCCTGTATCGCCTCCGTGATGTGGGTTTCAGTCAAATAACCAACCATAGGATTCAGTCATAAAACAAATTCATCACTTCCGTCATTTTACAATTTAAACCAGCTACATTCAAGGATACACACAACCAGATTCACTCCTCTTAATTGCTATTCATATTTAATTTTTTGTTTGGCCTTTTCTATTTCTCTTTGATAACATCTGCATTTTCTGTCAAACAGAGTATGATAGCAATCAACATCAGTAATATTCAGCACATCTCGTGCATATTAACAGTTTGTACAAGTTTTTCTTTGAGAACTACACTCTCCAGATTCATGATTTTTACTGGAAATGAGGCATACGGGATTAGACTGACTGCAGTTACTGGCTTTGTGTTCATATCTCCAACATTTAAAATACCTGAATACACTTAAAAATTCATAAACTGAAAACTATACCATCCCATAGAAAGTCTTTTTAAATTAATCAGACTGTTAAAAGCAGGTGTAGACATCTTCAATATAACATTATACTCATTCTTCTCTTTTGGTATGTACTTTTTCATTATACTAATATCTACTCCATCAACGTGCCGTAATTTCTCTTTAATTTTACCAACAAAATAATCTGTATTCTGTAAACACTCATCTGGTACACCCACTATAATAATTTGAGGATACTTCATCTTTGGAATTTTCATATCGTATTGGTCTGCCAAGGTTGCAGTGGCTGCACACTGAAATTTTTGCAAGGATTCCTCGGTATCACATTCGATATGAATACTACCCTGAGCAGCCGATGTTATTTTATTTACATTTATATTTATATTTGTTGGATCGATACTTTCAATAATAGTTTTTATTTTGTTAACGAGCTACTTTGCAACACATATTTAGGTTTTTTGATCAATGGGAGATTTCTGCCCACATTTTTATTTTCTACTACTTTGCTCCAGGTTTTGTTGATTGAAATACCACCCATATGGACGATTTTCAAACACTCTGCGGTTTTATTAAGAATTTCTTCACTATTCTTTTGAATTACGGTGAGTTTTGACCCATTTCTGTAACAAGTTCTGATAAAGTTCTGTAAATATTGCGATTAGAAATATTTTGATCAGTTATAATTTATATGAAGATCCTATTTTATGTGCACTAAATTTCAAACGTTTCCCTTTATATGAATTACGGCCACAAAATCGTGCAATACATCGCCGATTGGTTTATTCTCAATATCTTTTTTTATGAGCCTATAATATCCATAAAGCATCAGGCGATCTGTAATATTAAAAAATATAAGATAATACTCAATATATCTCGCAGGATTTAGTAATTCTGGTGCTATCATTTTTATAAATCAAACAATTAATTTCAGTAAATTAATTAAAAACACATTTGGTTTGCATATGCTGGTATAATCAATTCTATTCATCACTGTATATATATATATATATATATATATATATATATATATATATATATATATATATATATATATATATATATATATATATATATATATATATAAAATTGGTATTATGTTCTTCCACAACTCGTAAGATGGCAAGTTGGTAGCATTCAACAAGGAAATATTCTTATTCACGTCAAGGTAATGACAAATCCCGCCGATTTTCTTTCATGAGCAATCTAAAAGTAAAGGAAAATTTTATTTACTACTAATTACATTAATCAATAGAGTATATACAGTTCAGTTCGATAAACGTTCTCCATCTCTTTGGTAGCAGCATAATCGCGCATTCATAGATAAGGTTTCTATTACTTTTCAAGTCTTCCAAAGAAGTATAATTTGAGACAACAAACATTTGAGTTGTTTTAAAGCGATGTTAGTTTTTAAGCGATGATAGTTGCAGGGTGCAAGGTAGAGAGTATGGCGGACGGACCAAAATAACCCGGTGAAGTTGTAAAAGTTTGTGTCGGGAGGTCAAACCACGTATTGGCGTAAATTGGCTTTTCCGCTTTTTGAAGAGGCATCTCCGCGCTCATACCATGACCTCTTACGCTTAAAATTATTACACAATCCATTTGACACCACCTGTAAACACCACTTTAAAAATGGATCCATTTCGTTACGCTTCAATAAAGAATGACAAGCAGAAATTTGGTATATCAATCTTTTTTCGTTAACCCATGCGGCACCCATACATCGGCTTTTGGTGACCATTCCAAGATAACATAATCGTCTGGACACTATTGACACGTGGTTCCTAAACCACTTATGACATGCGGAATCATCAATGACACTCTCACCAAATAGAGCATACATCTCGCTTTGCGTCTGGGAATCATTCATGCGTTTTCGGTAATAAAAAAAAACATGATATGTTGAAAGTGCTCCTTATTTCTCCTATTTTAAATGCTTAATACATTTAAAAAAAAAACGAAATAACACAATTTTTTACCAAGTAGAAATCGTCGAACTAATAGCTAGAGCGAATGTAGAAAAAATATATAGTCAACAAGATTCGTCGAAAGACGAAAAAAGGATTACTGAGGAGCAAAATGCTTTATATGCGCAGAAAACCACTTCTGCTATAACTGAATAAAAAAAATGGATTCATCATTCTGCGGTGAACAGCATGCAGTAAACTTCAGAGGATGCAGTTAGTGAGTAACAGAACTGAAAGATTCTTCATAAGAATTCAATGATCGGGACAGCACCAACTAACGCGTATACTCGTCAAACAACAACCTGACCCCCAAAAAAAAACCTGTGTCGAGCAATCAAAGCATTCCACAAAGCATTTCACAACTATTTTTAATTTATTAAAACCTTACATTACGTATATTAAAAACTTGCTCATAACAAATCTTCTTCCCCTGCTTATTAAAGGCTTATAATACGAGGGTCATTCAAGAGGTCCTCAGAAAATCCAAGAGATAGTCCTCGTAGCATCGGAAATGATTTGTTTTTAGTAAGCATCATTATTCACCAGATAGCTGTCAAAGTTTCAGTTATATTGATCATATGGTTTAATTTTTATTGTCGATTGAAGCAAGCAACTTTTGTTTATTTAGAAAAATGGAAAAAAGTGAATTTCTAGTGGTGATTAAACACTTACATTTAAAAGGCTTAACACTGAAAGAGATCAAAGCTGAGTTGAATGAAGTTTATGGCACGTCTGCTCCTGTATTTGCAACTGTTTATACTAGGGTAAATGAGTTTAAACGTGGCCGAACATCCACAAGAGATGAACATCGTTCGGGACGTTAAATGGAAGTGACCACTTCCGAAATGATTGACAAAATCAATATGGTTTTAAATGATCGATGAATTAAAGTGCGCAAAATAGTTGAGGTAATTTTGTACAAAAAATTGGTTGTGAAAAAAATTTCGGCAAGATGGGGGCTGCGTTTCCTCTCAGTGGAGAATAAACGCAATCGTGTGGTTGACTCTGAAGCTGCTTTGGCGATTTTTTGTCGCAATCCTGATGCGTTTCTGCATCGATACATAATTGTGAATGCACTACTAACCCATGGATGCACTACTACACTACAGAGATAAAGGAATAATCAAAACAGTGGGTTTTTATAGGCGGGCGGGCTCCGAAGAAGGTGAAATCGGCCGGCAAGATTATGCCACAGTTTTTTTGGGATGCACGCGGAATCATCTACATCGATACTTGGAAAAGGTAAAAACAATAACTCGACAGTATTATGCGTCGTTATTGCACTGGTTGAGCGAATAAATCAAGAAAAATCGTCCTCATTTGAAAAAGAAAGACCTTCTATCAAGACAATGCACGGCTGCACACCTATACAGTTTTAATGGTCCAAATCATGGAATTGAAGTTCGAATTATTAAAACATTTACCGTATCGACTAGATTTTGCCCCCAGTGACTTTTTTATTTCCAAACTTAAAAAAAAGCTCAGCGGACAACGCTTCACATACAACGAGGTCATCGCCCGAACCTTTTTTGAGGACATTCCAAAATCTCAATTTTTAGACGGCTTAAAAAAGTTAGAGAAACTCTTGGAAAAGTGTATAGAGCTAAAAGGAGATTATGTTAAAAAATAAAAAGAAATCTTAAAATAATTTGTTTTTGTATCTTTTTCCAAGGTCTTACTGAACGACCCTCGTAGAAGAAACCTTTAGCAACATTAAAATATTAAATTGGAATATTCATAGTAATTCAACCTCAACGATTAATTTATGAAAGCATGTTTAGATTGCTGCAATATCGATATAGCCTGTGTTAATGACTCACCCAGTCAACCATGAAAATCAACATATCTTATGAAACACATCATACAGAGAGCTGCTAGGGTAGTATCTGAGCGAGTCATCTTGTTCAAAAAGAATATTTCTAACAATTCTGTTATCTATAAACCAATACAAATATAGAGTAAGAGTTGTAATAAAATGATGTAAATCAGTAAAAGGAAAACTTTTTATCAATAAAACAGTGAAATGTTTCATTATTCCAAACTTTTGGACATATGTATAGGTACTAAATATAACTTTTAAATAGTAGAGCCAGGAGGAAATACTATCGATACAGAAAAGTCCATATGTCTGATATTCTTGATATATTAGAAAACAAAATTTACATCAAGTAGTTTATGCAGAACTTGATTCCAATCATACCTGTGAATCCCTTTCGCTCAAGCTGGACTTGTTAAAGTCCTGCTAAATAAGATATTAGAGAAAACTGAAAGCTATTCCAAAATACAACTGATTCTAAACTAATAGAGCAACTGCTAGTACCAAACGATTTTCCTCTACCCTAATAGAAAGATGGAACTTTAAAAACTACGTCAGCACCAACTCCTCCACCCAACTTATCAAGGAAAAGAGTAGAGCTAGGTAAATAACGGAAATTGGAAAAAATTCGCTTCCTTTCAGTTAACAACTCGATTCTCCACAAGATAAAAAGAAGTGTAATGCCGTTACTGATCATGTGAAAACATTATTTTGTCAACAACACCCTATATTTTAAAATAATGTACTAAATTAAATTCCACTGTTTGAGATTCAGAACTATTAATTCGACTTTAATTATCATAAATATAAACCATATACCTTGCAAAAAGAATAAAGAAGCATTCAAATATCTGAGTCCACATCTCGGCGCAAGATTAGCTTATAGGCTAAAATGCTCAATGAATGTTAGGTCTACGTGCCCTAATCCTACCTTAGGTACCTTCCTAGCTAAACCATGAACTAAAACTGCTAATAAAAAACAAATAATAACATTTCACCAGAAACTAGAACAATGCCCCAGAACAGACCTACTTTGTGAGGAATTAATTCGCTCATATTTTTTTTACCCTATAAAGCTGGGAATATTTTGACTTCAAAATAGAGAAAAGTCATAATTACCACGTAAAAAAGGCATCCTTCGTCAATATCGATATTTCACGCCGTTTGCGAGATATTCTTGTTCGAATATTCAATTGCACATCTTGTCGATGGCTGAAAAAACTGTAATTACAAAACGTGCCTTAAATACGAGGAAAAAAACATTAAGATTCCAGAAATATAACGGACTTTATTCAAAAATAACAATTTTTTAAAATTTAATTCAATAGGTGTTGACCGTTTATCTCAATACACCTTTTCAGGCTCTTTGTTAAGTGACGCCTCATATTTGAGAAGATATTTTCTTCATTTCTAATAACATTGGCCGCTTGTTAAAAATTCCGCGTCTGTAAAAAAATTGCCTCGTTAGTAACCAATATATTTTTCAGGAACATGGTATCTTCCTTTTTTATGTAGTAGATTTTGACAAAATTATGATCTAGCTGACAAATCTTGTGGCAATAAATTTTGAACGGGCGAAAAATGGTAGCGAAACAATTTTTCTTTATAGAGAACTCTCGAAAAGGTAGATTTGATTCCTGTAGATACCTCCAAACGCCTAGTGATTAGTTTAGGATTTTCCGCGATACTAAACAAAAAATCCTCTTCTTGTTCTACAGTTATAAGTTTCGGTCGTCCACCAGGATTGTTGTAATAAAACGAAACTGTTTCGCTTAACTGATTGAAAATTATTTGAAAAATTTGTCGATCTGTAATTTATTTATGCATAAACGCAGAGTATATCCCTTAAATCTCGATTAGGACACTGATTAAGTCTGGACCTTTTTTACAAATTATTTAATACCAAATCAAGATTAGAGAAACTTGTTTCCACGTACGTTTAATAGGAAAGATAAAAAATAATGGCATCTGTCATAGAGACGTAATAATTTGTACACAACATTCAAGGCTTTGTGAATTGCATATTTTTCAGTCATCGACAAAATGTTCAATGGAATATTCAAACACGAATATCTCGCAAACGGAGTGAGATATCGATATTGATCAAGGTTAGATTTTTTAAGTGAAAATTATGACTTTTCTCTATTTTGAAGTCAAAATATTTCTAGTTTTATAGTGTAAAAAAATATAAGCGAATTAATTCCTCACAAAGTAGGTAGCAAGCGCCCTCTAGAAACTAGGCTCAAACTAGTACCAAATTCGGATTTGTCGCCTTTGAAAAGCCAGCTACCTCGATTTTGAACCTGATGCCTTCAACCGTTTTTAAATTATCTTAATTTTTCGAAAAATCTTTTTAATGACTAACATTTTTCAACATATTTATTGACTAAATTGCCTTTTTTTGATCTCTACTATCACAAGTTGCTTTATGGCGGATAAGTTATGGGACACCCTGTAGAGTTTTTGAAAAAAGATAATTGAAATAAAAAGTCATCGATGCATGAAGTAAACAAAAGTTTCTTGTTGCTTTCGTTCAGCTAAACAATAGAAATGAAAACACAATTGTTATTGTTTGTAGTTGTAGTAACGCTGAATATATTCGTATTAAAATTTCCCGAATCAATTACTAATCCGCGAATCAATATGTGCATTGAAGTAGGAAAAATCCATCAGTAGTATTTTTTCGTTAAATCAGTCTATATTATGGAAACTTTTTGTCTTCCATACATTAAGAATCTTCGTTCAGCTTTCATTCGCAATTAATTGATATTGCTATCCCTATCGAATCTTTATCTTCGTTGGACCGTAAGCGACGTAAGCTCCGATCGACTAAGCTTTATCTCTTTATCGATCATGTTTAGTAGCAGAAATGCTTTAGAAGAGATTTGCAAAGAAGCAACGTTATTAATGTCGGTTTGGTTGTAGTGAATGAAAATAAATTTATTAGTGAATAGCTGTATACAAAATAATTTCCATTGTTTAAAAATCTTTACGGAATGCATATTCGAAATATTATTTGAATACTTTTGTTCACTACTATATTTTTCTATTCTATATTTCTATATATAATCTAAATATTTTGTCGATATTTTGTGGTTTAAAGAATGTACAATGTAATGTATATATAGAGCTTTGATTTATATATTCTGTAACTTATAAATTATGATATTAAGTAAACTAAATGAATTATGTACTAATAAACTTTAATTTTTTATGTTGAAATATTTAAAGATGTTAAAGCATGGGCATAGCCAAGGGGGGGGGGGGGGTCAAACCCCCCCGAAATAAGCCAAATATTACCTAATATTATACCGAAAAATACGAGTGAAGAGAGTTATTACATTTGAATTGAATATATATCCGAACTAGTGGATGTTGCGCACAGTAACGCCATCTCTTGTCGAGTAGTCGAACTATTTTGTATCGTATGGAAACTTTGCGTTGTTTCTCGATTATTCGCCACGCCCCTCGGTTGGAATGAGCGGAGCTTTGTGGAAGTTTGTGGTAGTTTCTGGACGGCTACTACTGGGCTGCTATATAAGCGGCGCGTGACCGCGCTTACGGCAGTATTGTTCCATGCGAACTCGAAACGAATATAAGTGAAAAGTGGTGAACGAATAGTGAAGAGAATTAAGTGTACCGTGTAAGTGAGTAATTTTAGTGCAGTGTTATTCGGTGACCTTGTTAAGGATAAATACGTGAATCGTTATTACTATCGAAAATGGAGGGGAAAAAAAGGAAGGGTGATAAACTTAAAGGTATGAACTACTGGAAAAAGTGGTGTAGTCAAGGGGTTTCTAATAAAGAAACAAATTTAGATTTAGCTATCAAAGCTTCAGCTATTGTATGCTGATAAGAAGACTGTGATGACAAGCGGGCCCTCGACCTCGACCTCAATCTTGTGATTGAGGTCGATTTCTACATTCGGTATTGTACCGAATGTCGAAATCGATGCCATGTCGCTGGTGCCCTGTTCGATACCTTCAACTGCCGAATCTACATCTAGTGTGCAACAGGCCAGCTTGCCTATTACCTCATCTTTTACAACTGTAGCTAAGTTGGATGTTGGTTTTTACGCTAATCAAGAAAAAATCTTGGATGAATATTTTAAAGTCCAAATTCACCCAGAGATTATAAGTTTCCTATTTCCACAAAACGATACTGCAGAGTTTGCGTGGTAATGAGACGTTCGCTTGATGAAGGTAAATGATGATCGGCCAGTTGGTAACCGAACCTTTTTGTAAGTGGAAAAATGCACTAGAAATATTTGAAGCTCATGCGAAATCGGTATACCTTAAGTGAAATTCAGAACTGGCAGATAACTTTCTAAAAGTAATGTCTTCGCAGGCTCTTTCGGTCACTGAACAGCTGTCTTCTGAAAGAAAGAGACAACCAGAGGAGAATCGAAAGAAACTAATCCCTATCGTAAAGGCAATAATTTTTTGCAGCAAACAAGGCATCTCCTTGAGAGGTAAAATCGATTCGGGGCTCATACAAATTACACCAGAATCACCAGAACCTGAACAACCACTACAGAATGATGGTAATTTTTGGAACATTCCTGCATTGAATGTATGCACGTATTACAAAATTAATTTGTTCATTCGATTTCTTGATCATACATTTCAACAATTGGTTGAAAGGTTTACCAAACATCGTAAAGTAGTATCAGCATTATCTGGTGTGCTACTTTCAAATTTTACTGCCAGTTCTGAAATTGAAGAAGCAATTTCCATGTACTCGTCACTGCTTCCCGAAAGCAACATATCAGTGTTTAAAGCAGAACTTAAAGTATGGAAAATAGTGATGACAAGTATCTCGCCTACCCCGAAATCTAGTTTGGAATGCCTAGATATGTGCGATAAAAACCTTTATCCTAATATTTACACATTACTACAAATCTTGGCTACCATTCCAGTATCAACTGTTACCCCAGAAAAGTCTTTCTCGAGCCTAAGGAGACTGAAAAACTATTTACGAAACACTACAAGTGAAAACAGACTTAATGGTTTGGCTCTCATGAACATTTACTATGGAACAGAAATTCATGCAGATGAAGTAGTGGATATATTTAAAAGAAAAAGCCGAAGATTTCTTCTTTAATGGTTTTAGATTTAGCGCAGAGGAACGAAATTAATTTAACCATTTCATTTAAAGTTAAGAACTTTATAAATATGTCGTAATTTTTCCGATGAATATATAGATATTAAATTTCATGGAAGTATATTTTTGTTGTTTTATTTACTTGAAACTAAAGCCTCCCAAAACTAAATCCTGGCTACGCCCGTAGGTCTGTTAATTGTTGTTGAAATAAGTTGTTATTTGTCTTTTAAATATTAAAAAAATATTATTGTCAGTTATTTTAATATTATTGTCTCCCATGAATCATCGATAATCAAACTGAACAAGACACTGGTTAAATTTATAATGATGGAAATCTGTCTTGAAGTTTTTCTTTAACCTATATATGGCAGTTTTGTTGGTTTACGAATCCACTTAAATATAATTGCCATAATCACTAAGGATAATAAAGCTATCGGACACATAGTTAAATCTTACTCAAATAGCAATGTTCGCATAGAATTCAGAAAAAATATTCACAACAAGGAAATTTTTTCTGTGTTCCACACAAAAACTTGTCTATTCCTTGCCACCATCAAATGTCAGTAAGCGCCTCCCGAAACCGGTTTCTGCCTTTAAGTTATCATCAGTCGGGCTCAAACTGAACGTTCAAAAGCAACTGAAGAAATGTCCAAAGATAAGATCATATGGCATACATCGGCAATGCTGAATGTAGACTTTAATCAAATGTTGTTCACGCCCTCCTATGGCCGCAACAGTAATACTGCTCGAAATCGTTTGTGACGCCCAGACCCATATAGGTATCAGGTGTGCATGGATAGTGGAAAATATGAAATATATAATCAAAAATAAGGAAATATCTTCCATGCAAACAAAAGTTTTTACGTGGAATGTTTCGTTTTTAAATATATTTAATATTCTCCCCATACCCACTATGCAACTTTTCAACATTTTTATCGAGGCTGCAAATGGGAAGAGGAAGTGTCATGATTTAGGCGAGTATTGACGGCAAAGAACAATGTAACTTAGTGTTTCTTCCTCATCGTATTAACTTTCAAGAATATAGATTTATTAGAACAACAAAAGTAATCTTTTATCGAATGTCGCTAGAGTTTCAACAAGATAACGCCATAAATCATTCAGCAAAAATTATAACGAATTGGTCCGATCAAAATATTAGTTCAAAATTGGACTGGCATAATCTTTTTCCAAATTTGAATATTATTGAAAATGTCCGGAGAATACTTTAGATAAGATAAGTTTATTTGAAGATTTGAATGGTGCTATTTAAACTTCATGGGACGAAATATCACAACAAACTATATAAAAGGTGTCACAACAAGAGTGCAAGATTTGAATTGCACATCATTTTGGCTATAATGATATCACGAATTATATCAAGATATACATCAAGAATTGTGACAGGTTGATAAGAAACAGATAGGAGTTAGTGAACATGGAGCGCTACCCGATATAGCAGCGCATATTATTGTTAAACATTACTATCAAAATAGTGAAAGTTTGGATGCTATGATTCATTAAATCTGCCCGATTTTCAGTAGCAATAATGTTCTAAATTTATCAACTGTGCGAAGAATTTCGAATTTCGATTGCAAAAATAATCAAAACCTTCGAAAGTACTGGTTCAGTTATTGATGAGAAACACACGACACGAGCTCGTAGTGGTCGTTCAGAACAAAACATAATGGCAGTTCGTCAGAGTGTGGTCGAAAGTCCAGGGTCCTTAAATCGTCATCGTGCACAAGAAGTGGGCATTTTAACAGCCACTCTTCACCGTATTCTCTCTAAAGATTTGCATATCCATGCTTACAAAGTCCAATTGACTCAACAACTTCTGCCAACAGACCATGCATAGCCAAAAGAGTTCACCAATTGGATTATTGGACAACAAGAAGTCAATGGCGATTTTGTGGATAAAATCATCTTCAGCAACGAGGCCGATTTGCATCAGAAAATCCACGAATGATTCATTCATGAAAAATAAATGCATCCCCAACGTGTACCATTTTTTTTTAACGAGGCAAGTAATGCATTAATGGTAAATGGTAAATGTTATAGTGACATGATAACCAAGTTCTTTGTCCCTCAATTGGAAGATATTGCTCTTGAAGGCATGTGGTGCGCTAGTTACCATACCGCCCATAAAACATTGACTGTCTTGCACGAGTTTTTTCCTGGTCGTGTCATCTCCCGTTTTGGTGACCACAATTGGCCGCCACGAGCTTACGATTTAATACTTACGGACTTTTTTTATGGGGCCTAAATTGAACGCTGTATCAACGATATACTGCCATATTTATGCAAAAGCATTATTGAAAATTTCACCAGTAGAGAACGCGTGTGCCCTACCAAAGCCGTGGCGGTCCTTTACTGGATGTGTTATTACATACATAATTTTCAAATGTCTATATTATAAATCAATAAATATGTCAATACTTTCCTTCAGAAAACCATGTTTAATTTCAAATTCACATCTTGTGCTCTTATTGCAATACCCATATATCTAATTTTTTGACAATAAGGGTATGTCTGGTCGCTAAATAGCCTCTGATGATGATGCGCCTATATATAAAATCCTTTTTTTTTAGTTTTCTGATAAACAAAAATAGAGATTAAATTTCAATATATTATTATTTAAAATTACGTTATAAATAATATTCCATTCATTGCAGTTTATATTTTATGCACTGCTGTTTTCTAGAAAATTAATCTTCATTAAGTACCTGAAACGGAGCCTGCATAAGCAATATTGCTTTTTTGCAAAATACATATTTTATGCATCTCTCCTGCTGAACATAATTAATTTTTTTTTAATTAGAAGGTTTTAAAAATTACCTAGAAAGATTAAAATCAATTAATCCAAAGCAAAAGATGAACGGAATTTTGAAACAGCTGTGAAACAAAGATTTTCTATAATATTGATCAATTAAATGGTTTTCAGAAATAACGAGACTGTGACCTTTTAATTTACAAAATTCTTCACAGCATTGTGAAAAACAACATTTTAATTTAATATGCTGGGCATTATGTTAACCAAAATTCACTAGTTAATGTACATATGTTGCTTTTTTTGATATGCTATAAAGGTTTGTAATATATTCGTAAATATGGCTTAGGGTAATTCTATTTCTACAGCTCAGCTATTTCTACATAAAATTTCTCTGCAGAATTGATTCATTCAAAATTAACTGTAATCATCATCAAAGCAATATCAAAATATATCGGGTTGTCCGGAAAGTTCGCAGGGAACTTCTTAAGTGAAAGGGAAACGTAAATTATTTATATATATATATATATATATATATATATATATATATATATATATATATATATATATATATATATACATATGTATTTAATTAATTATTTACTTTATATATCACCATTTATTTAGTTTATTATTAAATCATGTATTTAGTCTATTATTTATAATTTCTTGACAACATAATGATCGATCTATAATGACCTTTTGCAAAAAAAATGTATATCTATTTGTATCGGGTACAACATAACCATAAATTTGAAATAGACTTTTATTTTATTTCATTTTTAATCATTAGGTGCAGCAGCTACATTTTATCAACCAGACTCTACAATTTTTAAATAGAATATACCAGGTGTCCCATTAAGGATGGATCGCGGCCGTATCTTGAAAACTATTTATCCCACAGCTTTGGGGAAAAAAAATTGTACTAAAAATGATTATGAGAAATTCACCAAAAATATTTTTAAGCTTCTAAAACGACCGTAAGAGGGCGTGACGAGCTAAAAATTTTTAAAAATATTTTTTTTTGTGTATTTTCAAGTGTTAGCAAACTGTCTCCTACAACATTGTTTTACGACATTTTGTCGTAACTTCGCGAATAAAGAAGTGGGGGGAGTTTTACCTATTTAGATAAAAAATCTCAATTTGAATTCATTTAAAAGGCAATTGCTGAGACAATCAGATAATCTGGAAGATAAATGATTTAGTTTATAAATGAAACCGCGAGGTGGCATTACATTCAACAATAGTTTTTTTGAAGTTTTGTTCAGTTTTTTCAAATGGAATGGTACAGCTTCTACTCTATGGCAAGAAAGGTAATTTAAAGAGGAATCGTCCAGTGAAAACCAGGGGTAGTTTATTTTCGTAGCCGGCGCGCTCACCGGTTTTGACAGTTCTCGATTTTTACTTGTGGGAAAGACTAAAAGACCTTGTTTTTCAAACTCGTCCTACCACACGAGAAAACATGATTGAAAGAATTTAAAATTCAATAAGCAGCATTTCAAAAGCGGAAATTGAAGCTGCCGTTTTTAGTACTCGTCGAAAAATAAATCTTCGCATTTCTAAGGATGGAAGGCATTTTGAACATTTAGAAAGGTGTTAAAGTTCATATTCTGTTAATTATTAGACTGTTGTGCTGTTAATTTTATTTGACTGTTGTTATTATTATTATCTTCGTTGTTGGCCTTTAAACACGCTCCAAATTAATATGGCCCGAAGAATTTGGACCAGTCCTAAGCCTGGGCAAAGTGTGAAGGTAGGCAAACATTAGATTAATATTTTTTTAACTTAATGCAGGTAGTAGTGAAATAATAACTAATTTTTTTCAGAAAAATCGAAATATCTCTTGACATGTCAGAGATATCGATTTCGGGTTTTCACTGGACGATTCCTCTTTAAATTACCTTTCTTGCCATGTAGTAGAAGCTGTACCATTCCATTTGAAAAAACTGAGAAAACTTCAAAAAAACCATTGTTGAATGTAACGCCACCTCGCGGTTTAATTTATAAACTAAATAATTTATCTGCCAGATTATCTGATTGTCCCAGCAATTGCCTTTTAAATGAATCCAAATTGAGGAAAATCGGTTTAGGCAAACGGACATTAGACGACTTTTTATCTAAATAGCTCCCCCCCACTTCTTTATTCGCGAAGTTACGACAAAGTGTCATAAAACAAATTTGTAGGAGACAGTTTGCTAATTATAACTGAAAATTTTTCTTACTCGGTTAACACTTGAAAATACACAAAAAAAAATTAAAAATGTTTAGCTCGTCACGCCCTCTTGCGGTCGTTTTAGAAGCTTAAAAATATTTTGGTGAATTTCTCATGATCATTTTTGGTACAATTTTTTTTCCCCAAAGCTGTGGGATAAATAGTTTTCAAGATACCGCCGCGATCCATCCTTAATGGGACACCTGGTATACATAATAATTTTATCTATTTGTACACCTGTATTTGTATTATCGAGGACCTCCATTCGTGACCATGAGGGTATGCCGAAATCTCCGGTGGATAATGATGGGAGGAGACTAGGGTTCTATGCATTTCCGTGCTTTTCTCATGCTCTTATTTGTTTTATCGCTACGTACGTTTCGTCCTAAAAACAAGAGAAAATGAAAACGATTTTAGCAGTCAGATAACATTTTATTAGTATAAATGTCTATAACCATCCTCAAATATAAATAGACTTATTCGTTTTAGTGGCGAGAGTACATCCCCTTGTCTCACTCCAGTTTTAATTTCGAATGGCTCTGACTGAATGAGTCAACCATGAATTTAACTTTTGACCTTGTGCTTGTTAGTGTTGCTTTAATAATTGCCAGCGTTTTCAGAGCTACTCCTTGTTCTTTCAAGATTTGGAATAAAGATTCGATATAATCATATACTGTTTTGAAATCCACAAATGTACAGACGAAATTTTTATTGTTCAGTTTTTTATGTCTTAGGATCAACTTTAGATTCAAAATCTGCTAAGGGCAGGATCTGGCCGGTCGAAAACCTGTTTGATATTCACCAATTTTAGGCTCTTGCTGCCCCTGTGCTCTGTCTAGTAGACATTGAGATAGAATCTTGTAACAAACTGGGAGAAGAGATATCCCTCTGTAGTTGTTTACAGTCGTTCTATCTTCTTTCTTATGTAGTGGATGAATTAGAGCATCTTACCAATCCTCCGGAATCCATTCGGTTCGCCAAACTTCTTGTAGAATTTTGGTTATTTCCTTGATTGTACCTGGGCCAGAGGATTTGAAAAATTCAGCAGTGATTCCATCTTCACCAGAAGCTTTGTTATTTTTAAGTTCGCTTGATATGCCTAATTATTTTTGAGCCGTTGGCCGGAACCGAATTTAGGTGGCCGTACCGTCCCACTTCCCTTCTCAGTCTTGTCTAACGCCGATATTCACGCTTTTCGTTTTTTTTTTCATCATTTTTCTTTTATGGCCCATCCGGAAAATAAAAAGGTCAGTGTTGATGTTTTAGTTGCGTGAAAATAGCTCATAGTGCATGGGTCCCTTCTACTACCATAAAATGCAAAGTATAATTTTCTTAGGATGCAGGCCGTCTGTACTGTACCACTGTATTGTACTGTACTTAAAAACATTGTTTTATACAATCCACTTTTCAGCTCTAGTTACTACTCGCTTCAGAAATGCAGCTACGGAATTTCGTTTTGCACATTTGCAACTTGAATCACACGAATTAATAACATGTAAATAAACATTACTAATCTCCCACGATTTTTTGTTTGCCAAAAAACCAATAATAGAAAATCTGTATGAACTTTCTGGACAACTATGCAACCGAAAAAGCTGATGCAACAATATGTTTTGTAACATCACAACAGCTTACAACCGACTATGTTGTGGAGTAGTTGGAATCTTTATTGAATTATACTGAGGCTTCAAATCTTATTCACTATATTCTCAATATATTGTCCATTCACATTCAGTTTTATTCGGCTTTTGTAGAAATGTTTAGCAGTAGACCAAATTATTGATTACAATACACAATAAAACCCATTAATATTTTCTAAAACTGCCATGATATCTGCTTTTTATGCTCTACTGAAAAACTCAGAGTTTTTCCAACAAACCGCTAATAATTTCAAAGTAATTGTATTGGCAATTTTGTATCGAATATTTCGCGTTTCGAATTGAATCGAATTCTACTCCAACATTAAAACTTTAACATTTCTCTTTCAATCAGAAAAAATAACACTGAAAACATTTTAACTATAATTTAACTTTCTCTTTTATCACTTCAAAATTTTACGATATACCGGAAATTATTCATGGTTTCAAACAACTGTGTTTCCATATATGATTTTGCATAAATCGTGAGTAGAATTTAAAAATAGGATAATGGATTTCAATTAAAATGGATAACACCAAACAAAATAATAAATTAATTGATGGTTTACTGAATTTTTTCATGATAATCGGGACTAATTTTGTCCAATATCTTTTCGGTTAAGGATTTTCATAATTCTTAAAATGGATAATATATGTTATCATATAAATAAACAAAACTAAGATATAGATTAGAGGGGTGGAGATTTTGATCTGGAAGACTAGCATCACCCTGGCCGTTCTTTAAACTCTGATGTCCAGGAAATAATGGCCGTAGTAACCATTTTTGATCATCTGAAAAAAAGGGTACATCTGCCGATACGGTATATGGGTCTCTCACAAACTTACTTAGCGAAAAAAAATACTGAGGTATTTTTATCATCATAACAGGTGATAAAAATTGGATTGCGTTCAATAACCTGTAAGATCAGTCGTCTTAAGTACGGCGAAAGATGACCTTTATCCGAAAAAAAGTATGCTTTGCATTTGCGGAGATTGGAAGAGACCCAGATACTTTGAGCTTCTTCCGTGCAGAAAAAAACAACCTATTCACATGTTTGGCAATGCATATGCAAATTTTCGGCAAAAATACTTATAGACCTACCATTACGTTTGCTATTATTACGGCTTTAACCGGCATTATGTTGTACCATTGCGTTGTATATAATAGTGGTGATTACATAGTAGACTAAATTAATATTTACATGAACTATTTGCCTTTCTCTCTCTGCTAAAAGACCCTCCCTATAAACTTCTCATACAATCTAAAGTAAAATATAAATACTATATCAAATAATAAAATAATACATTTTAGGAAACAATATAAGATATTTTCCATGTTTTTTAATGATTTTGTTAATAATCCATTTAGGCACCACGATTATCTACACATTTCCCAACACATCTAGGCTTCGATGAAATGAGACGGTTTATTTTTTCCTGAAATACAGTATATCGAAATATTTAAATTTCATATTTTAAAAGGGAGGTGAATTTCCTAGATTTTCATTCATCATAACTCAAACATGTTCTATGAGAGAAAAGTTGGTAGATTGCTTTAACCATAGCATCTGATTGATGTGAAGTATTTTTTAAAGAGGCTTATATCATGATCGACCCGATCTCTTATATTTTTGGCCATAGCGTACATTTGTGACATAGGTAGAAGACTAAGAAATACGTGTCAACCCTTCTGATTTAAAAACTGTCGATAGGCTGATGTCATAGACATAAACTACAAGTAAGCTCAAAATTATGCTTCTAAAAGAAATATCCCTCAATCAATCGATAAAAAAAATTGTTTTCATAACCATAATATAAACATACATTATTAATCAAATCAGTAAACACTTGAAAGACATCTAGATATGTTTTTCCAAATTATAGTTGTTTACTCCTTGCTCTTTATTTTTTTTAACAAATTTTTATTTTGTATTTTTTGTGTCCTTCTAGAAGGGCTGTGTGTTTGCATACTGGATACTGAGAGAACGCTGTGAGATTTCTTAATGATATTTTGTACACATACATCAGGAAATGTTTGCCACTTTTTGGGTATATTTTCATTTTTTTTCTTATATTTGAAATTCAAAGCTAACTTACCTTTTTTTGTGACAACAGTACTTGAATTTGGCATTGTCAGAAAGACCATTTTTTCTGAATCCAACAAGGTAATTATTGTATGGTTTTTTTTTCAAAACAGATTTTAAAAAATGGCTAAAAAGTGTTTCAGTCTCTTTTGCCCATATCAGAAGCCTTGAATTGCGTTTTCCCGCCAGATAAGAGGTATATCGGCAATTTCTTGTAGAATTTATAATTTGAGATCTTTGAAATTTTCTGACCTATTAATGTAAACCCGAATTTTTAAATAGCCCCACAAAAAAAACGTGTGGTGCCAAGTCTAGTGGCGTGGCCAGCCATTCGATAGCTCCTCGTCAACCGATCTATCATTTTGGAAAAGTTAATGTCATAGTGTGCTGGTACACTATCTTGTTGTAATCATATTTTCTGGTTTTGGTTAATTAAATTTGGAAACAGAAGCAATAGTTCAGGGATGATATTTTCTTCCAATAGATTTACTGTCAAGTAGCCATCAATGAAAAAAGGCCCTATAATATTCTTGCCACTAAATCCCATCCAAACATTTAACTTTTGAGGATACTTTGTATGAACCTGCTCCATCCAATGCGCATTAGTATCAGCCCAGTATCTACAGTTGTGTCTATTAGCATGACCATTTAAACAGAATGTTGCTTGATCCGTGAAAATAATACTTAATTTGGATTTGTATTTATTTTTTTCATCATAACTTTGCAAAACTCAATTCTTTGATCAAAATCAGCTTCACTTAATTCTTACAGTAATTGTATTTTGTAATGATAAAAATCATTTTTAATATTTTTTGGACTGAGTACAGATTATGATTTAAAGCTAATTGTTGCACGGAAACCTAACCATTCTCCACTACATCAATTAAAACATTCAACGAATGTTTGTCGTTAGTTTTTGGTTTTTGTCTTTTTCTTTGTACGAGTTTGATTGGTGCCTGTATCATAGAATCTTTTCACATTTTTTGAAACTGTTGACTTAGTGATGTTTTTATTCGGATGTACTTCATTAAATACTCGATAAACTTCAGCATAAGTGCGTTTTCTGTCACCGCATCCAACAATTGTTAGTATTTCAATTGTTTTTCTTTCAGTTAAATACATATTAATTCCATATAAAAAATGGAAAGAAATTTGAAATCACAAATTGACGTTAATAGTTGTCAAGTGTAATTATATACTTCATCCATAGTTTTATAACCTACTAAATGAAAAATATATTTACCATAAAACAGACCGAAACACGTTTTGGCCATTTTTTTAAATCTATTTAAAAAAACCATTCAATATTTACATCGTCGAATTCAGAAAAAAATGCTCTTTCCAATAATTCAAATTCAAGTACCGTTATCATTAACAAAAATCAAGTTAATCTTCAAATAAGTGACAAGAAAAACAAACGAAAATATACCCAAAAAGTGGCAAACATTTGGTGATCTTTGTGTACAACATTTCATTAAGAAATCTCAGTGTTTTCGAGATATTTGGCATTTTCATACATAATAGTGACAGGCTATAAATCAGCTGGTATATTTTTCTTAGCTCTTTAATAATATTTGTTTGCAATGAATATTGAAGAAAATTATTCTGCCCCAAGAATTATGCTGCCAGTACTACATTGTGTGTGATTTCCAATATAATTATTTTATATTTAATTCATTAGAAAGTTGAGGGATTACAATTTATCTTTAAAATAATTTCACTTAAAAGTGAACTAATAACGAAAATAGACATAACATTTGACCAGATCTAGATTGACCAGTCAAAAAAAAAGTTAAAATAACTCCGTCCAAGCAGATGCTATAGAAGGAAAAAATAATAATTAAATATAAACAACAAAAATTATTTGTTTTGAATAATAAAATGTGTTTAAGAGTTGTTTTTAAAATATTGTTTGTTGCACAGGAAGCATAGGAACTAACAAATATCTTAAAAAATACTCGGTGAAACAGCTCGACGGCAGATTTAAGTGAAATTTTTATCTAGAAATATTTTTGGCGACAAATATTAATAACTTTAACACCTTTAGAGAGTTTTCAATTTCCTCTTTGGAAATCCTTCGATATCTTTAACACACGGGCGTAGACAGGATTTAGTTTGGGGGGGGGGGGGGGGGATCTGGGGGGTTAGTTTGAAGTAAATAAAACAACAAAAATATACTTACATCGGAAAAATTACGACATATTTATAAAGTTCTTAACTTTAAATGAAATGGTTAAATTAATTTCGTTCCTCTGCGCTAAATCTAAAACCATTAAAGAAGAAATCTTCGGCTTTTTCTTTTAAATATATCCACTACTTCATCTGCATGAATTTCTGTTCCATAGTAAATGTTCATGAGAGCCAAACCATTAAGTCTGTTTTCACTTGTAGTGTTTCGTAAATAGTTTTTCAGTCTCCTTAGGCTCGAGAAAGACTTTTCTGGGGTAACAGTGGATACAGGAATGGTAGCCAAGATTTGTAGTAATGTGTAAATATTAGGATAAAGGTTTTTATCGCACATATCTAAGCATTCCAAACTAGATATCGGGGTAGGCGAGATACTTGTCATCACTATTTTCCATACTTCAAGTTCTGCTTTAACCACTGATATGTTGCTTTCGGGAAGCAGTGACGAGTACATGGAAATTGCTTCTTCAGTTTCAGAACTGACAGTAAAATTTGAAAGTAGCACACCAGATAATGCTGATACTACTTTACGATGTTTGGTAAACCTTTCAACCAATTGTTGAAATGTATGATCAAGAAATGGAATGAACAAATTAATTTTGTAATACGTGCATACATTCAATGCAGGAATGTTTGGTCTATTTAATTGTCTTCCGACGACGCGTGGCATTCGCAGTATACCACCATTTTCTTCCAGTAAAACCTTTGTGTCTTCATAGAGATGAAGATATTCGATGTCAGTGTTGTTTCTCAGGAGTTGTAAGATATTAATAACATCATCTACATGTTTGAATGCCGTGATAAGACCGATGTCAATTGTCTGTCATTGTTTTGATAGCGACAATGTATAGCTCATAACATCACACTAAACACATCACAAAATCCGAAGATCGAAGCGTACTTAGCAATTGGGCGGCTTGTTGCGATGTTTCCTTATTGTGATTAAATTGGAGTTCTTCGAGAGCATTCACAATCGCTGAATAAATTTCCCTGAATCTTATAATAGCTTCATGTTTGTGGACCCACCGTATTTCACACATTGAGAGCAAGCTTTTTTGGTTACCGACGGGTAGTAGCTCTTGAAATTTTTCTTTCAACAAAGCAGTGCGTTGAGCAGAATGTCGAAAGTAGGAACCAAAAGACTGCACAAATGAATGAATCAGCAATAGCAAGGTTGAAAGAGTGTGCACTACAGTGTACATAAAGAGCAAGAGGACATTCTTGGCGAACATAAGCTTGGGCACCGTGCAAATACCCACTCATAGCTGCAGCCCCATCGTAACCTTAACCAACCACATGAGAACCATGCTTTTTCCATGCTTTTTCAGAGCTGTAATAATAAGATTTGCGAGACCGGATCCTGAAACATCGACCGTTGGAATGTACTCAAGGAACATCTCTTTAAGTATATGGTGTTTATTATCTGTAAAATCAACATATCGAAAACATAACGAGACTTGTTCTACACGTCCGATGTCGGTGGTTTCATCAGCCAGAATCGCAAACAGTTTGGCTTTCTTTACTTCTTCAATTATTTTATGTTGAATTAATTCATCACAAATGTCAATTATTTCGTTTTGGATCTGAGGGCTTGTGTACAGGGCATTCTTCTGTGAAGTATTCAAATGCTCAGCCAGATCTTTATCTCCAGACTCAGCCGCAAACCGCAACAGGGCTCAAAAATTACCATCATTCTGTAGTGGTTGTTCAGGTTCTGGTGATTCTGGTGTAATTTCTATGCGCCCCGAATCGATTTTACCTCTCAAGGAGATGCTTTGTTTGCCGCAAAAAATTATTGCTTTTACGATAGGGATTAGTTTCTTTCGATTCTCCACTTGTTGTCTCTTTCTTTCAGAAGACAGCTGTTCAGTGACCGAAAAAGCCTGCAAAGACATTACTTTTAGAAAGTTATCTGCCAGTTCTGAATTTCGCTTAAGGTATACCGATTTCGCATGAGCTTCAAATATTTCTAGGGCATTTTTCCACTTACAAAAAGGTTCGGTTACCAACTGGCCGATCCTTTGATGACCGCCTTTACCTTCATCAAGCGAACGTCCTATTACCACGCAAACTCTGCAGTATGGTCCACTTTTATATTCCGAATATGACAATTAGGGGAATCTCTCCAACCATTTCAATTGAAAGCGCAAGTTTCGTTTTGTGGAAATAGGAAACTTATAATCTCTGGGTGGGTTCCATGGCGTTTTTAAAATTTGGACTTTAAAATATTCATCCAAGATGTTTTCTTGATTCGCATAAAAACCAACATCCAACTTAGCTACAGTTGTAAAAGATGAGGTATCAGGCAAGCTGGCCTGTTGCAGACTAGATGTAGATTCGGCAGTTGAAGGTATCGAACAGGGCACCAGCGACATGGCATTGATTTCGACATTCGGTATTGTGATTGAGGTCGAGGTCGAGGGCCCGCTTGTCATCACAGTCTTCTTATCAGCATGCAACGTAGCTGAAGCTTTGATAGCTAAATCCAAATTTGTTTTTTTATTAGAAACCCCTTGACTACACCACTTTTTCCAGTAGTCCATACCTTTAAGTTTATCGCCCTTGGTTTTTTTCCCCTCCATTTTTCAACAGTAATAATGATTCACGTATCTATCCTTAACAAGGTCACCGAATAACACTGCACTAAAATTACTCACTTACCCGGTACACTTAATTCTCTTCACTATTCGTTCACCACTTTTCACTTATATTCGCTTCGAGTTCGCATGGAACAATACTGCCGTAAGCGCGGTCACGCGCCGCTTATATAGCAGCCCAGTAGTAGCCGTCCAGAAACTATCACAAACTTCCACAAAGATCCGCTCATTCTGACCGAAGGGCGTGGCGAATAATCGAGAAACAACGCAAAGTTTCCATACGATACAAAATAGTTCGACTACTCGACAATATATGGCATCACTGTGCGCAACGTCCACTAGTTTTGGATATATATTCAATTCAAATGTAATAATTTAACTCTCTTCACTCCTCGTATTTTTTCGGTATAATATTAGGTAATATTTGGCTTATTTCGGGGGGATTTGAACCCCCAAGCCCCCCCCCCCCCCCCCTTTGGCTACGCCCGTGAACAGACCCTATACTATATCTTGGTATTAGTTTATACTAAATAATACAGAGAATATATCTAAAATCACAGTACAACATATGAATGACGCCTAAAACTTTATGCTTCAGAATAATTTCCGAGAATGTCGAGTGCAAATCTAATTCATTGCGCAGGTAATGATAAACTTCAAGCCAAATTATGATTCGTCCTAACTTAATGACGAATCTAATTAAATTTTTATCCTTTCTTTTATGTATCAGGTTATCCGGAGTCATCAGGTTAGTCCATACAGATTCCTTTAGAAAAAAGAAACATGCAAATAGTATACGGAAATATTTAGTCTGTTATGTGATTACCATATTATTTGAAATTTTTTGTCAACGTAATTGAAAGTTCATGATACCTTTTTGCCAAAATATGCCAACATAATGTTTTTCATTTCTTCTTTTATTTTAAAAGATTTTCATTTTAAACAATTTTGGAGGGAGCGAAAATGATGGTAGCCCGACGATGGAGCTAATCATTTCAATTAAAGCTCAACAATTCTTTCTGGATGCTGATTAGAATTTGTGTTGGACCATGGTCATGATAAAACACGACGCCTGTCATGTTTTCTAATTCGGTTCATTTTTTCTAATTACCACGTTCAGTCAATCGAATTGTTAGTTTCATGGTTTGATTGTGTGCAAAAAGTTTAAAGTGTATGGGTCTTCCGTACACTCCAGTTCCACCAAATGCAAAGCGTAATTTTCTTCGGACGAAAACCTTTTTTGCCGTATTTAAAATCGCTAACCCTAGCGGACACAATTCACTTTTTATCACCAGTTGGCATCCGTTTCAGAAAGGGGACCTCATATTTTTTCATCAAAAGATCACAGGAAGATATCTAGTCCAGCATATTTCGCTCAGTAAGTTTGTGAAAGACCCACATATGGTATCGGCGGACGTACCATTCTTTTTCAGACTCCTGAAAACGGTCGATTTGTTAATATTTAACTTATCTGCAATCTCTTGGACCGTATGCGTAGATCGTTGGCTATTATGACTTTTTCTCGACAATAGTGTTTGAAGGACAGCCATAGCGATCGGTCTTTCAAATTAAAAAATCTGCCCTTAAACTGACCAAACCAACTGGTCTCCTCAACCAAACCCTCCGCGTAAACGGCAAAAATATTATCTTTTTTTTGTTAGAATTTTTTAAACTAAGTTTGGCTAGAATCAAACTTAGTTTAAAACCTCGAAATCTTATTCAAAAGAGACTGCTAATCCCGAAGTTCGACCCTACAAAAATAAAACCAACCCTAACAGAAAAGCCCCAACCCTAACAACCAGCACATAACTGACAAGAACTGAAACAAAAAATTATTAAAATAGCCCTAAAGTTGGTCCATTACAAAAACGTAGAAAACATCCGTGGTGGGATGAAGTTTGCGAGCAAGCAATATTAAGCCGAAACAAAGCATTCAAAGAGTGGAACAGTAAAAAAAACAGAAATAAACTATAACATCTTTTTGGAAGTAAGAAAAGAAACATCGAAGCTAATTAGACAAACTAAAACAAAATATGTAAACAATCAACTTAATGAAATAGAAAAAGATTTTCAAAAAAATAACACTCGAAATATTTAGAAAACATTTAAAACTAACTTAAGAGGCTACCAACCCCAAAGTCAGTGCTTCCAAAAAGAAAACGGACAATTAGCTCAAAATAACCAAGACAATTGCAAAGAACTTGCGAAGTATTTTGAACAACTACTAAACTGTCCTGAGCCCTTAAATAGATTACCAACAGTAAACCCTAAACATACAAATCCAGATTCATTACTAACCAATGAAGATGACATAATTAGGCAAATCAAGCGACTTAAAAATAACAAAGCTTCTGCTGAAGATGAAATCACTACTGAACTTTTGAAATCGGCTGGCTCAGGTTCAAAATTCTACAAGAAGATTGGCGAACCGAACGGATTCCGGGAGATTGGAAAAATGCTCTAATCCATCTACTACATAAGAAAGGAGATAGAACGGATGTAAACAATTACAGAGGGATATCTCTTCTCCCAGTTTGTTACAAGATTCTATCTCAATGTCTACTAGACAGAGCACAGGGACAGTTAGAGCCTAAAATTGGTGAATATCAAGCAGGTTTTCGACAGAGCAGATCCTGCCCGGAACAGATCCTGAATCTAAAGTTGATCCTAAGACATCAAAAACTGTACCATAAAATCTCATCTGTACATTTGTGGATTTCAAGAAAGCATATGATTCTATTGATCGCGAATCTTTATGCCAAATCTTGACAGAACAAGGACTAGATCTGATAACGCTGGCAATTATTAAAGTAACACTAACAGCACAATTATTAAAGTAACACTAACAGCACAATTATTAAAGCAACACTAAATGTCAAAAGTTAAATTCATGGGAACATGCCCTTCGAAATTAAAACTGGAATTAGACAAGAGGATGGACTCCCACCACTCTTATTTATGTGTGTTCTAGAAAAAATAATACAGGAGTGGCGGGCAAAAAAATCGGCACTGAATATTGATCAGCCCATTAAACTGGGGAGAACCAACATCAAAATTGATTGTCTGGCGTTTGCTGATAATCTGGCCATTTTGTCTCAAGATATATTAACGGTACAAAAACAGATTAAAATCCTAAAAGAAACAGCAGAGAAGGTGGGACTCCAAATTTTTTTTGAAAAGACACATTGCATGACCTATAATAGACTAAGAACACCATTCCTAAAAACAAAATATGGTAACATCAGACGAGTCTCCCAATTCAAATATTTGGGTGAAATAATCATGGAAAACGGATTGGAAAAAGCGGCCAATAAGAGTAGATGTCAAAAAATGGAAACTGAATTGAGACTTACACAAAATATTTACAACAAAAAATGCATGTTTACAAACACAAAACTGAGACAATACGCACAGTTATTAAGCCAGAATGTCTATATGGCGCAGAAACGCTCATTTTGAATAGAAAGAAAGACATTGAGGGTATTGAAAGGAAAGAAAGAAAAATCATAAGAAAAATCTCAGGCCCCAAACAAATAAATAGCACAGCATACCAACGTCGAGAAAACCACGAAATCAAACAATACACAGATATATAGTGATATGAGAAAAAGAAGACTTAAGTTTTACGGACACATAAAACGGATGAATCCGAGTAGGCTAACTAGACAAATAGTCGAATTTTATTTAAAAATGCTCAAGTAGAAATAATTAAATGGATTGCTGCAATTAAAGATGACCTAAGATCATCAAATATTACACAAAGTTAAAGTCAGGATAGAAACTGTTTCAGACACAAGATTAACGTTCGTGAGGTTGGCCAGAGAGGAAAATGTAGGAAGACTGGAACAACTTGGTCTGGCGAAAGAAAAAAGCTCATAGTGAAAGAATGAAATTAGTATGGGGCGCAAAGAAAGGCTAACAACAATCATTATGAAGTAACATGAAATCTTAAAATCATATTTCAAACATTTTTCAATTTTGTTTATTAAACTCGAAAAGATTCACCACTAAACACAAAATCACTTCGACCCGCATTTCGCTAACCATGTTAGCATCAGGACATGATTTAATCTGATTAAACCTGTTTATTAAATTGATTTGCTGTGTGGTAGTAAATCTCCTCGAATTTAATGTTTTACACCGAAAGTTTCAATACGATAATTGAATTTTGTTTATGCTAATTCAATACAGAATTTTACTTTAGTGCTGACGCACTACTCGTCAAAATCGAATTGCGAAATATTTCAAAGAAAATAGTCGATTTATTGTCATCAATTTATCAATAAATTTGTCGATGCACTCTATATATTTATCGTCGAGTATATATTTATTCTTGATTTTATTCTAGTTTTCAAAAGTCATAAAAGTTCGTTGAAAAGCCGAATTCTATTAATTTTAAAATTGCCTAACAATGTTGCCGATTTTTCAGCTAGTGCGATGGAATAATATGTTCTTGTGTTTATCCTACAGTTTATTCGGCTGAATATTTTTGATACAATTCCTTCGGATGACTGCAGTATATGTACGTCTCAGTTGTTCAGTTAAATAGTGTGAGATAATTTACTGCGTATGTTTAGTAGTAAAAGACTGTTAACCTTGACGCGGTATGGGTAACATTGATAAATTACGATAATTGCCATGGAACCGTCGGTTTTAATCAAAAACATAATAAATTTCTCACTGACATCAAATCTGCGGTGCGTAACCTGCTTACGACCCACACCTATAAAACTGATGTTCAATCACCCTATCCTAGACACCTCTTGACTCAGAAACTAGTAAAATACAGTTTGCGGAAGTGAATTAGACGATTACTCATCAACGTTGATAAGGAAGCTAATCTAACAAGAGTACCACGGAGAAGTGGAGCCCCACTAGCTTTGTTAATGCTCCTTCTTTGGCGTAGGCCTGGTGGAGGCAATGGCTGCACCGCGAGTTAGATATTCGGTGTGAAGGCCAGAGCAGAAGTAAAAATTCAAATGGGTATGCCTGCCCAAATTTACATTTAACATCAAATCGAATTAAGATTTATACACATTTCGTGAAAAGGGTTTCGCTAACCAAATTAGCATCATTAGGAAATCATTAAAATTATTTTTAATAGTCTCCTAATAAAACAAACTTGATTAAAATGAAGTTTTAATCGTCTTCTGGTGATGGTTTCGTTAAGTTGGTTAATAAAAAGCGCGTCGAATAAATTGAATAAACGGACTAGTTTTGTCATCTCTTGATGACGCTAACTTTGATAAAACTCAATTTATTAAAGTTTTAAATCATCTTCTGATGATGATTGATTAGCTTCGCTATCGAATAACTCCAATGCAACTTGTGAATTGAAAACAACTTTTGACCTCAAGACGTTTTTGTTAAATTACGATAAAACACTTTTAAATATCAACGCTCAGTATTTATTTTTAGCAGAACTACTATACATTGCATTGAAAAAAGGAATATAATCAAATCAACGAGCAAGTCATTATGTGAATCAAATAGCGGTGGCTGGTTATCAGTAGCAAAGTTAACCGTTAACCGATGAAAATTTTCATTTCACCATCGCTGTGAATTTGAACTCAGATTGTGAAACTGAATACTTGACGTTAACCTCTCCAAGTAATTTTCAAAATTGTATCCTTTAATTGAACAAATCCAGTCACATTATATGCTAGAAGAGGCTGCTTGGTTCGCAAAGACACAATATAATTGATGCAGGCTCCCTTGTAGTTAATAATGATATAGTTATTAGTTAATATATATATATATATATATATATATATATATATATATATATATATATATATATATATATATATATATATATATATATATATATATATATATATATATATATGGAAAGGCATGTACAAAACCAATACCCTTTTCACAAATGATAAAATTATATTATCCCCAACCGACACAGTGTTGTATAAAATTAGTATAGAATAGCATCGTAAAAAATCGTTAAACCATATAATTATTCTTGTTTAATTCACGTTTTACATTGAAAACCGCTAACGTATTTTTTCATACCATTCAATCATTTTCAAAATTCATATATGAAAACACAGCAGAATAATTTTCTGATTAGAATGAGTCAAATTGCGAAGTGAGTGACAGAAAAAAAAATCATAGTTAAACATTTTTGCAATTTTGTTTTCCATAACCGAAAATCGAACATTACAGTTTTAACGAAACATAATGTTTTAAAATCCGAAATACGAAGTATTTGAAACAATGTTGTTCACACCATTATTTTTAAAATAGTGTGTTGAAAGGAAAAAAAGGTTTTTCGGTGAAGTAAGGGGAAGAGATATTATAACTATATCAGAAAACATAATTTCTTTTATTTTATATTTTTAGCTATACTTTTTGTCAACTGGTTGAATAGTTTTATAAAAGTTAGGCAAAATTGGATTTCGATCAAAACATAACGTCCGGGACAATAACATAGCCTACCCTAGTTTTTTCAAATTATTTAAATTTTCACCTTACTTTTGGTTTTTTTTTGCATAAGCAGCTCGGTTTATCAAAGTTTGCAAATATTTTGTTCGTTTGAAGATGATGTTTAGATGAAATAAACCTAAGAAGAAATTAAAAATATTATTTTTTAGGTGGGACAAAAAACAGTTCATGTAACATAACAGAAAATATTATAAGTTCATTAAAAGTGACAATTATTAGAGAAATCCCCACATTTGTATCCGGTGTAGGTTCCCCCTTTCTCTAATGTCAGACCCAGACGATTTGGAAGACAATCATAGACTGATTGACTCTTGAGGAAATTTGTTCCATTTTTCGCGAATTGCTCATTTGAAGTTATCTGTGTTTTTTAAACTGCCTGTAGCTACTATATACAGCTACCTAGATATGCAGTTAGCTATACGATCCCAGACATTTTCAATTATGTTAAAATGTAGGCATCTCGCATAAAAAAAACCCTAATGTTTTCCTTAGAAAAATATATTTTAACACTATTGCTGTGTGGACTTGTGTGCATTGTCCTAATGGGAAACAAAATTTTCATTTAGTATTGTGTCGAAGTACTTTTTCAACTGATCGTCGATTAATTTCACATAATCTCTGCTGTTCATTCGGCTTCTAACAAATATAATGTCAGTGTTTTACCATAAGAAAAATAAAATTATATTATATCATCACAATTCCCCCCGTCTCCATATCATCATACTTCCTCAGACTTGGCATTGATTTGTTCTTAGAAATCATTCATCACTTCCTAGAAATAGTAAGCATAGCTATTTGGTCCTTCTAAATTACAGTGTTTTTCATCAGTGAACAAGAACTTTTCCCCACTCTTCTTTATATGCGATGTTTGAAGACGTACAAACTTCTTCTGTCTTTTCTTAGGCGCAGTACTAAACGGTGGTACCCCTTCAATTTTTTTTCTTTGGAGGTCAGGAACAGCCTGACGGACTTTCTTAAGTTTTTTTATATTCGTTGTTGGAGCTATAGACCATTTTAGTATGATTGTTCAGAGAGACGGCCTTTCTGATTTTTTTTTTCAGCGCAGCGCTTAGCAACAGCGCTCCTGACTTTTTAGGAAATACAGAATTACCTTTCTATTCCTGTCCATATTATTAGATATTTCGGACATAGATAATGCTCGCCTTTTGCACGTCCCATTTTTATGAGTTTACTGACTAACTAGCTTAGTATATTTACTAAGTAATATTTGGTTTTAATTATAAAAGAACAACAATTCTTCTATATTTTGTCCTACTTGAAAAATAATATTTTATTTTTCATCTTAGATTTTCTTTTTCATTTTCAAACGAACAAAATATTTTCAAACTGGTAAGTCGAGTTGTCCATAAAAAGAACGAACATCAAGAGTAAGTTCAAAATTACAATAATTTCAAAATACTTGGTAGCAACCAACAAAAGTGTTCACTTAGGCGGAGACGCAGGTTGTTGTGTGTTCCACATGAGATTGTGGAACCCAACGGTTGGGTGTGTGATGACACTCAACTACTGCTGTCTCACTGGACGCAATCCAAGAAAATCTAACACTACATATATACGCCATCCGACGGGAGGTCGGCGAAAAACATGGGTTGTTGGCTGTGGATAGGGTCTCCCTCTTCTTGATGGTATGGTATATGTCGGCGCCCTGAAGAGTCTAAACCTCGAGAGACGAAACATATGTCATCCAGTTGAAGGGATAGGTGGGGCTCCTTCCCGGTCAAGCAACCAACAAAAGTGTTCATATATGTGTATATATATATATATATATATATATATATATATATATATATATATATATATATATATATATATATATATATATATATATATGTATATATATATATATATATATATATATATATATATATATATATATATATATATATATATATATATATATATATATATATATATATATATATATATATATATATATATATATATATATATATATATATATATATATATATATATACATATATATATATATATATATATATATATATATATATATATATATATATATATATATATATATATATATCCTCCCCAGCATGCTTCCAACTCGCGCGGTCCTGAGCCTCTACCATTCGGGTCCAATATAATTGATGATTTCATCCGTCCATCGTGTTTTTGGTCTCCTTCGTGAACGTTTACGATCAAGCGGTATCCATTCCAGTACTGATTGGGTCCATCTGTCGGCGCATCGTTTCGCTATATGGCCAGCCCACTTCCATTTCAATTCTTTCCCGCTTCGACTGATGTAATATACTTTTGTTTGTTCCCTGATTCATAGGCAGGTCTTTTTATTCCGCTTTATGATGCGAAGCATTCACCTTTCCATTCCCCTCTGTGCTACCCGAAGCTTTTGGACTGACTGCGATGTGAGTGTCCAGGTTTCACTTCTATATATCATAATAGGCAGGATGCGCGTATCAAAGACTTTTCTTTTCTAGTGGTTCTTTCTTTCTCTAGTAGGAGCTTGCTCATCAACTTTTTTTTAAATCTCCCTGTGCTCCTTTCTTATGAGGAAGAATCACTTCAGCATTTGTCCATAGGCTGGGTATTTTTTGATCTTTGAGGAATTTTAAGTACAATTTAGCCAGTACTTTATATAAAGTTCGACCACCAGCTTTTAACATTTCAACCGTTATATTGTCCTTTCCATTCTTCATCGCTTCTATGGCATTTGTCACTTCGTCCAACAGGATAGCTGACATTTGCTGTTCCGTGGCCACTGCTATCTTTTACTGGTTGTGATTTTCATATAACTTTGAGTTAAAATTTCTGATATCGTCTAACATTTCCGTTCGCTCCCTACACAATGTGCACAGTAAACAATTTTTCAATTTTTCAGATTCAGTACCATATTTTATTTCCGTTCAGTTTATTTCCTTTAACTCATTTTCCTTGTTGCTGGAAAGAAAAAAAAGATTTCCAGCTGCACTATTTTCTTCTACGCCCTTCCACTTTAAAAACTTTGCGTCCCAAAGAAAATATCGCGGCTATTGCTGGCAGTGTTAATGAAGATCCAAATTTATCAATTCATCGTCATTCGCAGTAAGTTGGGCTTTGTTATTCAACTACGCGAATAATTTTGCGTAAAGATCTTGGTCTGGTGCCTTACAAAATCCAGCTTGTCCAAGAACTCAAGCCGGATGACCATCATTTGCGTCGTACGTTCAGTTAATGCACTCAAAATAAATTGGAACTTGATCCAGAATTAACTGCAACTGTACAAGGTGTAAACGAAAGTACTTTCGTAATGTAGCCAACATTGTTTAAATGTTTAAATAAAAATAATGTTTACATTTCATAAACAAAAGTTATGTATCCAAAATACAATTATTTCGGCGGAAAACAGGTCAGAAAGTTCATCTAAAATTTCATAATAATAGCAACGTCGTGTTTATTTCGATTGAACAATCTTATCATCTTATTTGAGTCTATGGGATTTCAGTTTTTTATTTCATTGGCCTCTTAATACATTATTAGAAAATAAAATATAATATTTTTATTACCGGCTGATTCCGTACGATTTCCATATCAATTTGGCTTTTTTGGTTACAAAAAGCAGGAAATTTATACATAATTGTCCTTTACACGGAAAAGCCGCTTCCAGCATACATTTCGGCATTCATTTTTCCAAGTCTCAAAAACTTTTGGTTAGAGGTAGTATGGTTTCTAAATTTCAAGAATGTGGGCGGCAGTGAAAAATCAGTCGTGAACAAATTGGATGGTGGACGATGTTATATTATAAAACATTAGTGCTAGCAATTTGACATTAAATGACAATAATCTGTAGGTTTTGGTTTTCTTTGTAACAACATAAACTAAATCTCAAGGTAATTACTATAGGACTTTTTATGTGGGTTCCATGGTAATTTATAAAAATTAATTGGCTATCAAACGGTAGTGCTTAAAATATGAACTGCACATAACCTAAAAATATTTATAACACATATTTGAAAGACTAGATATTTAAAGACTGATATTTGATATATATTTCTATTTATCAAAAAAGATAAAGAAAATGATATTATAGCCTATTTATTGATGAAGGAAACTAAACCCCAACATATTCACGCATATTGCACGTGATCTTTACAGGATCGCACTAAGAAATGTCCTCTTTTTGGGCGGCGTATCGCTAATATCGACAACTTCATCAGCTGTGTTCGTATCAAACATTTTATGGAAACAAAATACAATTATTAATAAATCGAATGCAATTCAATAAATGCAAAAACTCAGGGCAGTGTATGAGTTACTACCACCGACCATGTGTTTCTGTTAAACGGCAACCGGACTATCATCTGGGTTTTCATTGGTGGTATAAATCGGATCAACCAATTCCCGCTTATAGCAGGGGCGCTCAGCGTTTTTGGCTAAAATATCACGTGTTGATCACGCGTTGGTCATTGTTTATGCCGACTGTCTTTCTTCGGTGAATAGATTTTAGTTAGGAGAGCATCGGCATAAGCAACTAGTGGCTGGACACAGCTCGATTAACCTGGCCTTAAAACCCCGGTCACCAGCTATAGGTTAACCCTATCAGCTATCAGGCCCCTCATAGGCCATCAACAATTGGTTTGTTTTCAAAATTTTCCTTGAAAAGATTACTGACTGGCGAGTGATCAGCGTATAAAACTCCAGCCGGTTACTGGTGTGACTGAGAGGCTATTGCTTGTCGATTACTTTTTTTTATATATTAGAATTTAAACTACATATGCCAGAGATGGCTAACCAATAGCACGCGTGCCATTGATGGCGCGCGACCAGATAATTAGATAATAAAGGTATTAATAAACGCATTTATTTACCTAATCGAAATTATTTTTTCTTCTACATTTAAGGTCATAGTAACAAAGTTTATTGTGAAGCGGCCTACCGGTGCCGGAACGGCAAAAGATTGCGTGACCGCGATAGGTAGATTTGGCGTAAATTTCTGACTAAACGCGGTGGGAGGGACACGCGTCACTTAATTGCTTTTTTTTACGTCGTCGGCTGCAATTACCAATTACGCATAGTTTTTTCCGTTTTTACTAATTTCGTTGACAAAACTGCATGTTTAAGTTACATTTACACTTTTTAAGTATTATTCAACATAACTAGTTTGACAAAAAAAAACAAAAAGTGCAAAATAAGTGTACTAGAGAATTTCAAACTTATAAGCCCCGTGTGTTTTATGTTCTGGAACAGTGGTATGAAGAACATTGTCTGAAAACGGCATGATGAGACAAATCACAAATCTATTTGTAAAAAAGGAACCAGAGCAAAAGGAATTTATTGCATGTGAAATTAATGAGATAAATAAACGGCCGACGTCTATGATTAAATATATTACACATACACATACAGGTACAGGGGCCGCAAGTTTCTCGGCTACAAATATCATTGCTTGGCACGGTAAACCTTTTAACGAGAGAGAGTTTTGAAGGAAGCCTGGTTAGCAGGCGCCCTTCACTTTCTGATAATTTGCAAAATAAAGATAAGTGAAAAAGACAAATGAAAATAAGATAAATAAGATAATTCAGAGCATTAAAGATACTCTTTTATCTAGAAACACAATAAAAGATAGAGTCCTAAAACTGGCGAAAATTGTAAAAGAATTACAATAAAATGACATCAAGTTCTTACTTGTACAAGTACTTGATACAAGTACTTACTATGTATCTAAATCTGCTCGTTTCGTTTTTTTGCGTGGAATTGTGTAGTAAATGACATCAAGGGGACAATTACCAACAACTACTAAGGGCACATATGGCCTGTTATGGGCCGTTAAATATTCACTTGCTGAGAAAGAATTGATTTAAGCAACATTATTTCTATAACGACTGATGCTGCTCTAAGTATGGTGGCCAAAAACAATGGTTTTATCAGTTTATTTTCAACATACATAAGACATTCGATTCTTGAATTCCACTACATCATTCATCACAAGCTTTGCGTGCTAAGGGTTATTTCGCCTCACTTGATATTATAATGACCGTATTCACAAAAATAGTGAACCTCATATCGTCGCTTTAAATAAGCGAAAGTTTGATGCTTTGTTGGATGGTGGGTCAACTGGGTGTATAATGGCTTACTGATGCATAATAATATTCGCTGGTTGAGCCGTAATAACATACTTCAAAGATTTCTTGGTTGCTTGGAAGAAATCAGACTGTTGAAAAATTGAACAATACTCACACATGGTGGATATTATGTGGCTTTCAAACTTGATGTTTGTTACCGACATGTGCCAGCATTTTACTGAATTGAACGTAAAACTTCAAGCCGCAATTAAAACAATTATCGTTATGACATATTTCATTCGTTCTTTTGAGCCTAAACTGCAAGTTTTTAAGAACGATATTGTTACCAAAACTACAAATATTTCCCAAACTTGAATAAAATCACCAGAGATTAGGATTTACATGAAAAACCAGACCAAGCAAAAGCCACTAAACAGTTTAATTCAGTAATTAATTCTTCAATCAAAGAATTTTCATCGAGATTTTCTCAGTTTAAATAATTATTGGAAACAATCAAGTTTATTATGTATCCTGATGTGACTTCACTTGATAAACTGAACTTGTCCAAATTTAATTGATCAGAAATTGACGAAATTGAAATGCAATTGATTGATTTTCAGTCTCAGTCAATATAAATTCAAAAATGTATCGAAACAAGGAGAGTTGGAATTAAATGAAATAGAAAGACTATCAGGCAATATAAGTAAAAATGCTACTACCAAAATTATGAAAACGTAGAATTCATTTCCGGACACATTTAGTTGTATGAAGAAGCTGGCTTTAAAGGCTCGCTTAGAAACCATTTTTCAGATGACTGCAGTTCAGCTTGCATTCATCTAAAAGTTACAGCATATGAACAGTATGATTTGGCATCGAAATTTTTTCTTCGTTTAAATAAATATAAAACTGTTAAGGTTACTATTGCTGTACAAAACAGATAAAAATGTTTATTTCTGATTGTAATGAAAAGAATTTTAAGATGATAGAATTATTTTTTTTTATTAATCGCTAAGTCAAAATTGTTTGACGGCATGTCATGTCCTCATTAAACATTTCTTTAGAAAAAAATGGCACGTAGATCAACAGATCAAAAATTTTCCCTAATATAGAATAATGTTATATACCCATAATAATAAAGGGTTATCAAATAAGAGGTATATATTTTTAATTTAAAATAAAAACAAAATGGCAAAAGATATCAAAGTAATTTTATAATTATTTTAAATACTCGTTTATGGCATTCGTATTTAAAAATAATTTGATATAAATGACCACCTATAGATGGTTTTTAACATTCTACTCTGGAACACCAGTTTTTGATTACTTTGCCCCATAAATCGGTATGTATTTCACCAGTGACAGAAATAATGTTATTTTTAGGTTTGCTGAGTTGTTTTTTGGTGAGTTGGATCCTTGAGTGTTTTTGGTCTATTGGCGTAAACCAATGATTTCACATAACCCTAAAGAAAAAAGTCCAATAGAGATATATCGTATAATCTTGCTGGCGACGTAATATCGACATTTCTTAAGATTACACGGTCATTAAACTTATCTCTCATTAAATTGATTGTATCACGAAATGTATGGCATGTTACACTATCTTGTTAAAATCACATGTCATCCAGATCAAAATTATCCAATTTGTTGTGAAAACATTCACAACTGAAAAAAAATCACCCTGTAGATGTATACAAAATTAATAGTACTCTAAAAGTACTCTAAAGTGGATATTGAAAACGTGATAGGAAAAGGCCCTGTAGCGGGTAAAGGAGCGAAGGCACTTGAGTAAAACCCAAGAAATGACAGGAACAGATGGTTTTTTATAGTCTTATCACTTAGACAGGGCTACGAGAGAATTCGAGGTAGGAGTCCGAAAACAATACGAATCGACAGTTTGAATTGAAGGGTTGGCGAAGAGAGTTTTCTTCACTCCAAATTATAAAAATTTTGCTCATTTTCGAAGCCATTTAACCAAACATGAGCATTATCGCAGAATATGATTTTTTATGAAATAATGGATTTATTTCAAGTTACTCTAAAGCCGAATCTGTTTGATTTGAGTTCTTGGGTTACCTGAATTTTATATAACTTAAAATGTAAATGCTTTATGAAGAAAACTCCCATGTAGTTATGTAGTGCGATACGAAAGCCCAAGTTCTTGAGAACGACGGATTTTCATCCACACTTTGGTTCACCGCATCGATGCTTTCAGCAATATGTTTAAGTTTTTGACGACTTGGATTCTTAGGAGCACAAACACTACCACTTGATTCGAATTTTTGAATTAAATTACGAGTAGTAAGCTCTATAGGTCGATTATGTGGACTATAAATTTAACGCAAGGCGCGAAAAGTGGCCCGAATAGATTGATTATTTTTGTAATAAATTTGAACAATTTGTATACGCTGTGTAACTGCATATTTTTTTATGAATATTTGCCAAAAAACAAAACAAAAATGTCATTTTGCCGGAAGTAAAAAAAACAAATAGCTGCTATGACGTTTTACAAAGATAAATAGTACTAATATGATTACTCTTTACCTTGTTATTTTTTATTATCAGTGTTAAATATGTAATTACAAAGTTTTGCAAGATCTTATAAGAACTTTATTAAGAATGGTTGTAAAAAATGTTTTTTATATTTAGTTAAAATAGAATTTTTATTTTAACAGATATATTAAAAAACTGGTATACATAGGGTAGTGAAAAATTATTGAATCATTACTAAGTCACTGTTCAGTTAATTCACCACGATTAATTAGCGAGATAAAGCCGCAATTATGCTGAAACACAAATATAACTGAAAGTTCTAATTTGGTGACATTTGCAAAGCTACAACAGACACACATTAAATTTAATTAAAGGCTCTCTACAATATATCGGTATTAAATGCATTCACAAAATAATATTCCACTGTATACCTAAAAACATGCTCTTCGTATAAATGTCGCATAAAATGTTATGCTACAAAATAACTTCTACTACAGACAATCTATTACAAAGATAATCAATATACTTCGCACCGAATTATCATCCATCTGTAAAATTAACTAGGTCGAATCGACTGATCATTGGACGAAACTAATGGCGAGTGCGATCCAAAATCCCTGTAAACAATCACATTGTCAATTTTTGTTAGTTTTTGTTCTTGGATGTAATCCCCGTTTTAATTTGCAATCTAATATCGTATTTTTTTTTTATTCTGATTAAACTTTATACAAATTCATATGTGAATAAATAGCTATAAAAGAAGTGAAAACAAATCATATATTTTATATTTATGCCTATCGAAAAAGCTATTGCCAACATGATTACTTTGTAATTAATAACGGATTGATTGAAAAATAGTTCGTTTTTCACCACAGTTAATGGGATACAAATTATGACAATCTAGAGAAGCTGAAGCTCTTTTACAATATGATGTTATCGATACACACAAAAAATAAGGTGTAATTTAATGACATCAGTTGCGCATAAGGATGACCAAAATGTATAGAGTTTATTATGAGTAGAATAGTTATTATGAGATTATATACTGGCTGCATAGCGCAACATTAATGATACAGTGATAGATTACATCAGACTGAGAAAGCAAAGTATTATACATAATATATATATATATATATATATATATATATATATATATATATATATATATATATATATATATATATATATATATATACAGCTTCCTAAAGCTCCAACCCTTTGTCCACGTCGCAGGAAGTGGACTGAATCCCAAAGTTTATTTCGGGAACAGACCGCTAACAGGGCTATGGGAGAAAAAAACCCAGGTCGCGTCTGCAGTGGCAACCACCGGCAACCTGATAGGTGTCTGTTCACCTAGAGGGTGCGGCTGTACACCATCTAGGAACTAACAATCCCTGGTTCTAAACTCCCAGTGGAAACACTGGACCTATAAGCTTACAAGCAACCATGACTCGTGCAAATAATAACAATAATACCCCAGGTGGTAACCAAGCCACCCGTTGACAGACGGCAACCGGGTACTAGGATTCTGGGGAACCTAAACTTTCACGATCTCAAAAAAAGTAGGAGCTTTCCGGCAAATTTCAACACGCTGATCCAACGAGGAAAACTTCACAACACTTCACTTAACTTCAGAACTTGACAGGCAAACGATACTTGTGCTTGTCCTACAAGAAAGACGCATCACGGATGAGGACACGGTGAGCTGCGGGAACTATCGCATATTCAAGAGCAGGACAGAGAAACGAGTTGCCAGTGGCGCTCCGCTTCTGTGATACACAAAGGGATAAAAAGTGCATTGCAGCGACGCAAACGAGCATTTCAGGAGTACAACACTAAATAATCCCCAGAAAGTTAACAGCTTTTTGACGTGACTAGAAAACAGACCGCAAAGGTTATCAGACAAACTAAAACGAAGTACATGAAGGAAAAACTAGACTCTATAGTGGAGAATTTCCGCAATTATAACATGAGAGACTTTTATAAGATTTTCGCAAGAAAAATCCGTGGATACATAGCACAAAATCTTTGCTTCAGAAAGCGGAATGGAAGATTAGCGCTAACATATCAGGAGAATTGTCAGGAGCTGGCACACTATTTCTCTGATCTTCTCAACTGCCCCAAACGCGACACCAATATTCCCCAAAGAAAATTGTATCTATACCACATACGTAAACTAAAGAATAACAGGACATCCGGTGAAGATGGTATCACCGCGGAACTATTGAAAAACCTCGGACCAAATTCACTGAAGGAACTCACGCAAATTATCACGAACACCTGCGAAACAGAATAATTACCAGATGAATGGAAATGTGCTCTTATCCACCCGCTGCACCAGAAAGGAAACAGAACAGATGTGAACAACAACAGAGGAGTCTCCTTACTACAAGTCACTTACAAAATCCTCTCAGCATACCTTCTCCAGAGAACAGAAGAACAACTAGAACACAAAATTAGCGAGTACCAGGCAGGCTTTCGCCCTGGTCGCTCATGCACTGAACAAATATTTAACCTAAAAACAATACTGAAATCGTCCCAATCATCCATACATTCCAATCATCTGCACGTTCGTGGACTTCAAGAAAGCATACTATTGCATCGAAAATCTCTATTCAACATCCATCCTAGAAGAACAAGCACTCCACCCCAAAACACTACGATTGATCAAGAACACACTGACTGACACAACTTCTAAAGTGAAATTTATGGGAGAAATTTCCGAACCCTTCCTGATTAAAACTGGACTACACCAAGGAGATGGGTTATCCCCACTCCTCTTCACCCTGGTCTTGGACAAAGTCATAAGAGAAGGGAAAAAACTGATAAATCAAGGACACTGGAAACCAATAAGACTCGGACGACCCAAAAACATAGAAATATCATGCCTAGCCTTCACAGACGACCTAACCATACTCCCAAACAACGAAACAAGGGTAACCAAACAGTTAGAAGTCCGCAAGGAATGTGTAGAGGAAGTCGGCCAACAAATCTCCTTTCAAAAAACCAAATTTTTTATGCTCAAAATTAGATGTCCAAAATTTGAACATCAAATGTGGCAAAATAAATAGGGTCACTCACTTCAAACACCTGGGCGAGATCCTCGAACCCACAGGAGGAGAGAAGATAACACAGAAGACTCGATTACAGGAGATGAAGAGGGCATACGGCAAGACACAATATCAACAATAAGAAATGCATATACATGCACACAAAAATAAGATATTATAACACAGTGATCAAACCAGAGGCACTATACGCTGGTGAGACACTTACGCTCCACACAAAAAGCAGCATAAGAAACATATTAAAAAAAACGCAAAATTATGAGGAAAATTCTCCGCCCAAAACTGACAGAGGAAGGATACAGACTACATTCTAGAAAGACCACAGAGGGAATGTTCAACGTAGCAGCGGAAAAAGAAGGTTGAAATTCTATGGACATATCAGTAGACTCCCACCGATAAGACTCACCAATAGAATTCTAACATATATACAAGGAGTCAAGTCAACAGTACCATGGATCGCGCAAGTCAGAGCTGATCTGGGAAAGGCACAAATGGCCCGACAGAGATTGAGGATAGAATAACGTACAGGAACAAAATACATATGTAGAACGTTGCATCAGAGAGCGAAGTTTCGAGGAGATCGGTGACAAGGTGGACCTATATATAGTGTCGCATTTAAGATGAAGACACCCCCATATTTTCGCTATTTGAAAGAATACAAATTTGGCTTTTTGCACAGTCATACAGATTGATGAGTGACGTTTTTTAAAATACTCAACTGAAATATGAACTTTAAACTAAGTCTACTACGAATTCACAAACAGTGTCAATTCTCGATATTTTGCTTCATGTTAGAGATTTCGAAAAAATTTATTAGAAAAAGTTGTTCAGAATATTATTTTAAACCCACATACCGAGTTTCATGGCAAAATTCGCATTTATATTTTTCTCATTATTATGTTCTATACACATTTCTGTTATTTATTATCTTGATTTTTTACCAAAGTAATGCTCACTACATATCATCACTATTATCTTACGAATCATTTGTGTAAATAAAAGAGCGAGAATCTCATTATTAATGTAAATATTAATCATAAAGCTTTGTAGCGTTCAAAAATTCTTGATCGGACGAAATTTTTAATGAAGGAGCTTCTGTATCATTAGGACAAGTACAAGACAGTCTAACTCCAAATCTCCAGATGAGCAGACGTTTTCGCGCCTTGTCCTTCCGACAGAGGTACGTAGGTTTGCTGGCCAAGTCATGCTTGGGGCTGATTTTCTATATTCTGATATCTGATTTCTGATATTCTTCTAGAGGGTTTTACGACCCGGGAGCACAGAATCCGATCAACAGAGACAAGCTATTGAAAGACCACCTATTTTAGAGCCCGACCATTGTGGAAACCCTACTCTTTTTGGGGCCACATGGCACAGTAACCGATTAGTCAGATCGAGATTATTCCTGGACCCCCGCATAGGGCTACCGGATTGCACGTAGTCGTACGCAAGTTTTTTGGACACCCAGTACGGGATAGGCAAGAAGAAGAACATAAGGAAATAAGGCCAGATAAACACATTTTTATTATATTTGCATGTACTGATAAAGATCACAGTTACCATTTATTTTTTTTTAAATATATTTTTACCATATTTTCACATACTGATAATGATCACAATTACCGTTTATTTTTTTTGTATTATCTAATTGCCGTCTGACCATGTTTGGTTACCCTTGAATTATATATATTTCTTTTTACTATTGTCAGAATAGGTAATAACCTCTAGTATATAAGTATAGGGACTTAGAGACCAGCTGGCGTAATCTAGAGCGATTTGTTTCATTTTTTCACGATAAGGTTTAGAGAACCACCTTCCCTAAACCTTCCTATGTCCTGATTTGATGGTTTTATTTTTTCCATTTTTTTTAATGTGTTTTGTGTCGTTTTTTTTGAGTATGTTTTTTTTGTGAAATACATGTGTAAAATCTATTAAACAGTTTTATTTAAGTTAGACCCCTTCCCGGTTCCAGGTTCCTTTCTAATTATCCGATAAATTAACGAACCGAGTGGCGCTCAATTTGGTATCGCAGCTTCATCCTGTCCTGGACCTGCTTCCCGGTGCTCCCGGCGAACAGCTGCCGTCGCTGTGATCTATATTTTCAAATTTTGTTCTCAAATGAGAAAATAATAGGTTACATAACTTTGACGCCCAACGACGTGGAGCCTGATTTCAAGGACAGTTTGAGGCAAGCGTTTTAAGCACAATCTCAGAAAAGAAAGCACAAGTACAGAAAAAGTGTAAATGTATTAATCAATAGGAACATTTAAAGTCAATAGAATTGCTAGTTTTAGACGGAAACACATTTCCAAATCTATTTTTCAAAACAAAAACCATCAAGATGCGAGAAGGAAGGAATTTTCTTATCAGTTCGTTAACATTTTTTGAGAAAACAAAATTCGCCTTCGATAGCGTTCTTTCTATTTTATTTTACTGTTTTATTTTATATTTTTAATTTTGAATAATGTACAATGACCTTGCATATTTATAATTTACGAGTTTGATATAGAGATAATCTATTTTCTATTACTGTCTTTTAATACTGTATTGTATCTGGGGTACCGGGAGAGTTGTTTAGGTTTTCGGAATTTAATACCGGGTGTCGTTAAAAAGATTTGGGAACGTAATCAGTTTTGGTAAACGTGATCTTACTATTACATTGTTGTTTTTTTTTGATCTGGTTTCTTGAATATTATTGAATCATAATGGCTGACGAAAGATTCTAAGTTAATCATTTATCAGACTATGAATTGGACTACGGGTTGAGAATTCGCTCGGTTCTTACAGATAGAAATGTCAGTGATAAACGAAAAATATTAACAAAACTCTTAAAGAATGAATTCCCAAATCCTGGTTGTTTGGTTAAGTTAGAAACTTATAATGTTGATTTTTCGATCGAACAATCGAAAATCCTGAAAAGTACCGCCTCAATAGTAAATTTAATAGCAGATTTTGAAGGAACCCTTACTGATAGTGTATATTTGCGTGCGAGGTCGAGACTTGTCCATTTGTCCGCTAGGATTCAGAGAATTATAGTACCGGAGGATGACAAGGAAAACGTCGCCGGGTTTAAGAACGAATCTTACGCGGGTTGTATTAAGTTAGAGTCAGATCTAGACGACAAGTTGTTAGAGGATCCTGACGTTTCAAGTGCCGGACTAGGCAACGTAAATCAGATCCTGCCTCCTGTAATTCATGTCAGTCCAGTCGCTAACTGTTCTGCTGGCAAACCGTCGGTCTCGACTAGGGGTGTTACGTTTAATGGAGATTCGAAAAATGTTCTTAGTTTCTTGGAGCGAGTTTCGGACTTATCCCAGTCTCGTAATTGTTCAGAGACAGAACTTTTTAATTCAGCTGTAGAATTTTTCGTTGGCGACGCCTTTGTGTGGTTCCGAAGTGTTAGGAGTGTTGTGTCAGATTAGTCAGGTCTTGTTTCAAGGTTGAAGAGAGATTTTTTGTCTCCTCCTGCAGACGATGATGTCTGGGAACAAATCCGGCAGAGGAAACAGAGACGCGCAGAAACAGTTATTATTTATGTGGCTCAGATGGAGAATTTGTTCTCTCGGTTGTCCGTGACCCCTGCTGAAGTTTCAAGTGTCTGAATATGTGGCGCAGTTAGCGTTACACGATATTGTTACTGTCTCCGAACTATCTGCTTTATGTAGGAAGTTGGAGGATGTTCTACCCTCTACTTCTAGAAAACCCTCTCAGTTGTTTGTTTTCGATGACCCTCATAAGAGTGGCTCGTCACGTCGGGAAAAGAGAGAGAGTGCTGGTGTTTTTGAGGAAGATCCACTTCACCGTGAGCCAAATTATTCTCGTGATAAGGATATTCGTAGTTTGGGTAAAAATTCGAGTGGACGTCCTGCGGTTGTGTGCAAGGGAGATAAGACAATTAGCCCGAAACCTGAGGTTATGTGTTTCAACTGTAAGGGAGTCAAGCACACCTTTCGTTCATGTACCGAGAAGAGATACGTTTTCTGCTTCCGTTGTGGTGAACCTAAAGTTAAGCTTGGTTCTTGTCCTAAGTGCTCAAAAAACTAGTTAGGCCATCAGGTGTCGCATGCGGTCGGTTCCTCGGTACCCTGATGGAAGGCAAACCGCAAGGTCGCACGTTAATAGGTCAGGTTGGAACAAATGGTTAGAACACGTATCTAATTTTTATAAGAATTATACCCGTGATTCGGAAGTTTTACCAACTTTATGATCAGAACATCATTGTATTATTAGATTCTGGAGCTAACACCACTATAGTTGGTGCTAGCGGAGTTAAGATCTTAAAGAGACTCAAGATTAAAATTCGTCTAAGCAATAACTCTAGTTTGTTTACTGCCGATGGAACTCGACAGAAGGTTGCTGGTCTTGCTGACCTAGCGATTTTTATAAATGATTGTTGTCGAATCCTTAAAGTCCATATAGTACCCTCCGTAACGCATGCTTTTATTTTTGGTATCGATTGCTAGGAGTTTTAATCTCGTAATGAATTTTAAGAATAATCATTGATCGGTTCACAATGATGATTTCGTGCTAGGTGCAGTACAAAAACATTCTGATAACCCTCCTGTATCCAAACTTTTTTCCGATGTTTCCGTTATCCAAAGGGCGGAGGCTCTAGAACTGTTAGATTCATTTAGAAAACTTGACAGAAAGGATAGGTTAGGACGGACCGATAAGATTAAACTCTCTATAGATACGGGCGATAATCAACCTTTCAAAAAGAAACCAAACTTACTATCTCCCTATATGCAAAAAATTCTGAATAAAGAGTTAAATTCTATGATCCATTTGGGCGTAGTCGAGGAATCTCGTAGTCCATGGTGGTCTCCAAAGCTTTTGGTAAGGAAGCCCACGGGTGAATATAGATTTTGTTTTGACGGAAGGTTTTTGAACGCTCTGACGAAACACGATAGTCTTCCATTACCCCATGTAGATAGAATACTGAGTAACTTTCGAAATGCCAAATACATTTCCTCCATTGACTTGAGAAAGGTAGTTTGGCAAATACCACTTGATGACGCTTCTAAAGAAAAAGCCGCTTTTTCGGTTATCGGTCGTGGACAATTTCAGTTTATAGTCGTTCCCTTTGGCCTGTGCAATGCGGCACAAACACAACAGAGGTTGGTTGATTCGATATTTGGACCTAAATACGAGCCCCATATTTTTTCGTACCTGGATGACATATTACTATGCTCCCCTACCTGAGAACATAATGTGGAACTTTTAAAGACCGCTAAGAACTTACTTAAATTAAATAAAAATTAAAAGTAAATTTTTTAGGACATCTTTAAAGTATTTAGGGTTTATAGTCGGTAACAATTTTCTAGCTACTGACCCGTCAAAGGCTGAGTCTATGTCGAACTACACTTTCGAACTACTTTTGGCCTACAACACAGTAAAGGTTCAATGCACTTGGTTCCTGATGCTTTGAGTAGAATACCGCATTCTGAGACAGATTGTAGTCTTTCAACAGATTCCGAGAATTCAAAATCCTATAACCTCCGGAAACGGGATGTAAGTTTTAATGTGGGTGATAGAGCTTGGCGTCCTAACAAGAAGTTGTCGAGTGCTCCCGATAAGTTCGCATCGAAACTTAGCCCCAAACACATTCTTTCCGTTGTTTTTAAGAAGTTGTCTCCTTTAGTTTACGAACTAAAAAATATGGATGGGTCTCGTGCAGGAAAATGGCACGTTAAAGATTTATTATCCTGTGGAGAATCTTCCGATATTCACGGAGTTAACCATAGTTAGACTCAGTGACGTTTTTAATTTGTTTTGTTTTAAGCTGGCAGTTTTTAGGTACAGCCTCGCTCAGCCTTTTTAGTTCTCTTTTGGAAACGTCACTTTTCACTTTTCTTTTTCTTTTCCTTTTATACTTTTTCCAGACTTGTTCAGTAAGAACAAGCCTGTGTTATGTTGTCGAGTTTTCGCTAGTCGCATCTTATTTTCAAGGAGAAATCTTTGTTCCTCCATTTTGAGTTTGTCTTGATTTACTTGGAGAGTAAATCTAGGTTTGGTTTAAAGGAATTATGGCCTTACTTCGTTTTGTCGACATATGACAGTGCTGTCCACCTTTGGTACCGCTGTACCCGTGCGGCGATTTATCTCGTAACCTTAGGATCAGATGGTACCTCCATTGCATGTCGCTGGCTTTAGCCAAGTTACGTTCTGTTTAAGTTTCGCGTTGGCGTAAATTGCCACGGAAATGTTTTTGTTTTGTCGACACTGGACATTGATGCCTGCCTTTGGTTCCATTGTGCCCAAGAGTATTATATGGATAATATAAGTAAATTATGGATTGACTGAGCGAATTTTTCGCGGTCGTTCTGTATTAAGTTTCACTTTGGCGTGAATTGCCACGGAAACGTTTTCCTTGGTTGACACGTGACCGTGCTGTTTCTCTTTGGTTCCGCTGTGCCCGACTGGCGATTGAACTCGTAACCTTAGGACCTGATAGCATTTCCATACTGTGTCGATGGCCTTGGCCAGATTGTGTAGTTTTACTGGAGAAGTAAATCGTGAGATTATATCTGCGATTTTTCGCGGTGATGTGCGTTACGTTCCGTGTTGGTGTGATTCGCCACGGTATCGTTTTTTTTGGTCGACACTTGACAAAGCTGTCCGCCTTTGGTTCTGCCGAGCTCAAAGTAGCTTTTGAGACTCGTAACCTTAGGATTAGATAGCGTTTCCGTTTGGTGTCGCAGACTTTAGTTAACTCAGTTGTATTCGCTTGGGAAGTGAATCTAGAGTTGTTCCTGCGTTATGTTTTGCGTTGGCGTGATCCGCCACAGCAAAGCTTTTTCGACCTGTGATAGTGTTTTCCGCCTTTGGTTCCGCTAAGCCCGAGTGGCAATTGGACACGTAACCTTAGGATTAATAGCGCTTCCATTCGGTGTCGTTGGCCTTTGGCCCAGGTTTGACGGTGAATATGTTGGTACTACATTTTGTTATCTAGTTTGGCGCAAGCCGTGGAAAGAATATAGGCAAATATAAATCTAGTTATGTTTGGATTTCAGGCCTTTCTCATAACCAGCAACTGTTGCTTTCAACCAATAGATTTCTCTTAGTCTAGATTTTTAAATAAGTACGATTGAATGTTACGATGGAGATAAGTTTATTCGTCTCAACGGCGAGCCTTTTGTTTGGTTTTCTGATTTAAAAGTCCGCACCAATTATGACCTACCGAATTTGACCTACTTATTGTAACTCCTATAGGGACGTGTGATACGCGAAAGTTATCAAGACTAAACCTAGTAACAACCACGCTTCTGTGTTTTGCAAGCGCTCGTTATTGCTTATGCTGCTACACGTATTCTCTTAGTTCTATTTCTAGCTTTTTTCAGGCTTTAGAGTTTTTTTTTTCAGTGTAGATCACCGAGTATTTTCCATTTTTAAAGGGCCGTTTTAGGACGGGTGCCCTGGGATTTCGGAATACAATCCTTGGACAATTCTCAGGGAAGGACACACTGCGGGAGGTGACCATTTGGTTGCGACTTCGCCTCGTGATTGGGTGTCACTACAGGGTGGCGTCTCAGCTCACTCAGAATGTGTCTCGAAAGACCTATGGCAGTGTCTATTTTACGGTTCACCTTGTAGATTATCACTTAATTTCGTTTCGGTTTGTTTTGTAAATTTTTGTTTGGTGAAAACTAAATTTCACTTCCTTATTGTGGTGAATATGGGGGTTATTGGAGAGATCTGGAGGCGTACCTGCGAGTGTTGTGTTATGCAGCTGAGGTTGGTAAACGAGGTGCCTTTCCTTTCAGTTTTCGGTAAGGGCACGCAATGCCAACTAAGTTAACGTCGCACCCACCTAGCCGTTCTAACCAGCTTGACAAGCATGACATCCGTTAAGTCAAAGCCCTGGATTCCTGGACCACTTTCTGAGTAGACGATTAATCTTCCGAAATTTAGTTGGTGTTGTGTTTTGAATATCATTTAGTATGTACTTTAGAGCGCGCCCATTGTGTCTAAATTCTTTTTTCGTATTTGGTATATGAGAGAGTATTTCCTTTTTTGTTATTTTCTTTTGGGATAGATTCCTTCCTTACCACTGTTTCAGTGTTCCAATGCTCCATTCCATAGGGATACGCGTCAGGGTAATCTCCGCAATAGACCGATCAAAATTAAAGCCTCCTCTCGCAGCCTTTAATTTTCTTTTTGGAGGGAGGTAATGTAGCGTTCAAAAATTCTTGATCGCTACTGGTAGGTTTGTTTCGGGCAAAATTTTAAATGAAGGAGCCCCTGTATCGTTAGGACAAGGCCAAGACAGTCTAACTCCAAATCTCCAGGTGAGCCCCACGTTTTCGCACCTTGCCCTTCCGATAGAGGTACGTAGGTTTGCTAGCCAAGTCATGCCTGGGGCTGATTTTTCTGTTATTCTTCTAGAGGGTTTTATGACCGGGCAGCAGAGAATCCGATCAACAGAGACAGGCTATTGAAAGTCCACCTATTTCAGAGCCCGACCATTGTGGAAACCTTACTCTTTTTGGGGTCACATGGCACAGTAACCGGTTAGTCAGATCGAGATTATTTCTGGACCCCCGCATATGGATACCGGATTGCCCGTAGTCGTACGCAGGGTTTTTGGACACCCAGTATGGGATAGGCAAGAAGAAGAACATAAGGAAATAAGGCCAGATCAACTCATTTTTATTATATTTGCATGTACTGATAAAGATCACAGTTACCATTTACTTTTTTTAAAAATATTTTTACCATATTTTCATATACTGATAAAGATCACAATTACCGTTTATTTTTTTTGTATTATCTAATTGCCGTCTGACGATGTTTGGTTACCCTTGAGTTATATATATTTCTTTTTACTATTGTCAGAATAAAGGTAATAACCTCTAGTATATAAGTATCGGGAGTAAGAGACCAGCTGGCGTAATCTAGAGAGATTTGTTTCATTTTTGATTTCTTTGACGGTAGGGTTTAGATAACCATCTTCCCTAAACCTTCCTGTGTCCTGATTTGATGGTTTTATTTGTTCCATTTTTTATAAATGTGCTCTGTCGTTTTTTTTTGAGTGTTTTTTTTGTGAAATACATGTGTAAAATCTATTAAACAGTTTTATTTAAGTTAGACCCCTTCCCGTTTCCAGGGTCCTTTCTAATTATCAGATAAATTAACGAACCAGATGGCGCTCAATTTGGTATCGCAGCTTCACCCTGTCTTGGACCTGCTTCCCGGTGCTCCCGGCGAACAGCTGCCGTCGCTGTGATCTATATTTTCAAATTTTGTTCTCAAATGAGAAAGTAATAGGTTACAACTTGATAAAACATATATAGAAAATATTCGTTTCGCAGTTGTTAAAAAAAGTAAATTCACGTTCATTTCCTGTTTTGCATTAATTTCCAGGTAATTTTTAGTGCTTTTTATCTTCATCAATCATATCCAGTAGGCGAGATGCACTAGAAGATATTATGCAAATAAACAACATTGCTTGAGCGGGCTTCATTGTTAATAATGAAGATTAATTTGTTAATCAACTATAATAAAGTAAACTCGAGTAGAGAAACTACCAAACACCAAATCACTTTTTGAACCTTCGCGACGCACGTTTCGCTAACCATGTTAGCATCATCAGAAGATGATTTTTAAAATTTTAAATCATCTTCTGATGCTAACATCAATCATCTCCTGACATTGTTGGCGAAACGCCCGTCGAAAAGTTTAATAAAAAATAGTGTTTAGTTATAAATGTTTCGAATTTAGTGTTCAACACCCACGGTTTAAAGAATTAAATAATAACTAAATAGTACGCATAATTTCTCAAAGAGCTTGTATATGAATCAATTTAACAGTATAGTGTGAGACCCAACATTGCACGAGAAACGATAGCAAAAGATATGCAAACATTACGTATTTTTAACCTAAATATTACGCGCTGTATTAAAATAAACTCTTACTTCCCGATCAACGTGGAAATCATTATGTGCATCGAAATACGAGAATCTCGTTATCGATGGTTTTGTTAATAGTTCAGTCTATTTATATGTTACAAAGTATTTGTTTCATGGTCGCTGAAAATCCCTGATCAGCTTCCGTTTCCGATCAATTGACGCCGGTATTTCCAGAGAATCTTTATTTTCGTGGAACCGAGGGCGAAATTAGCCCCGACCGACAAAGCTTTATCTCTTCATCGATCATGTTGAGTAGACGAGATGCATTAAAAGCGACCTTGCAAAAGAACAACGTAGTTTATGCGGACTTTGCTGTAATTAATGAAGATAAATTTATTGCAACAGGAGCGTATATAATTATATCTATACAAAAATTAACAATTTCTGGATTACGATGGATGGTAGGTGTCGGTAAAAGTGAATGGCCTTTATAATAAAAATGTTTGGAGAATAATTTACATGGATATTTTAACATGTCTTTCAATATACGAGGCATATACGTAGTTATAGTGAAAAACATTCTTTCTACATAAAATAGAAAAAAGATTCTTTTTACATAAAATATTGTCTTTTTGATCGAAAATCCATATTTTTTCTACGTTTCCTTTCAGATCGATACTTTGCAAACTAGCTTGCAGTTTTGGCGATGATCTCTTTATTTGACGTACACTTTTGTCAGCTGACTAACCGTCTTCTTATGTTTGGAAAGTAATAGCGTTTGAAGAGAGTCATGTCCGATCAAGTCGTAGTGCAAATTGATCAATTTCGCTGTTATAAGGATAGAAAATCAAAACAACTCTTCGTGATTTTCGCCTCCAAAGATACATCGTTCATCAGGGTCATTAAAAACAATGGTTTATATTTCGAACAATAACCTACAGGTATAAATTATTTAAGCGGTGAATAACCAAGTACCTCAAACACGGATATACTTTTGGTATACCCCAGTCAATGTAAAATTAAGTAATCTGATATAATCTAAGCTGTCGAAACGATTAACGAATGACACCGAATTTTCTTGTTGAACAATTGAACAAATTTCATAGGCTGAACTATACGATGGCTGTTATTAAATATGGCTATTCTATCTATTATATATATTCTATGAATGACATATGTTTCAGAATATGATTACAAAAAATATAACAAACGATTAAAAATGTTATTTTTGTCATGTAGTGATAGATAGTTTAAAGATATAAAGTTTTCGTATATAAAGACTAGCGATATAATTGGACATTGTTGATTCTACAGTGATCAGAATATAGATAAAAGACTTTCAGGATTAAACCTATGCATGACTGTTGTGCTTAGGTTGACATAAAAGTATACAAAGACATGACAAACAGCATTTTACACATCTTGCCATATGCTATCTATATGAAAATATCCGGTAACAGCATGATGTTTTTGTTGCAGCTACAGGTAGTATTCCTTCGAGGATGACTGTTAATCGATATTTACTTCCGAGGTAGATGCGGTTATCCTTATTGGTTATTTTTAGAGCCCACCAATACATGTCGCGAACAATTCTGCTGCGCTAAAATTAAATTGGTATTCAAATGAAACTTAAAGCATGCACTCAGTCCGTTATATAAACAAAATATTGCAGCCCGTAGTAGGACCGTGTATATCTTACATTAAGGCAAGATTATGCCAGATCGTACACAGTACGTCAAAGAATAAAATATTTCGAGCAATAGAGCAATAGAGCCTGACAAGATTGCTAGGTTTATCGCAATGGAACATATATGATATATGAAGAACATATAATTTTGATCGAACTTTTTTAGTAAACTATTTATTTTTTGTAAAATATCATTCAGTGTCCGCCGCAGATACGTCTGCCAAGCGTATTTTGTCAATCCTTTTTTTTTAGAAGTCCAGTTTAAATCACACGACCTTGATAAAAAATTAAGGTCCGTTCCTTGAAATCATTTTCTCACTGAATTGTCCTTTCAACAAATCGATCATTGCGTTAGCTGTATGACATGTGGAGCCATCCTACTGGAACCACTTCTCCTCCACATCAATACCATTTAAATTCGGAATTAAATAATCACTGATTATCGCTATGTAATGATCCCCATTAACGGTTACGTGTTTTCCAGCTTGATTAAAAAAAAAAAATACGACCTAGTGATGCCACAGGCGTACAATTGAGGTTTTGAACAATAATTTTTTGTCATAAATGGAAAGTTTTATAACAAATCCTTTTTTATTTTTTTCCTTATAATTAAAAAGTTATATCCAATTGAAAATAAATTTTTAAATTTAGTACCGATGACGCGCCGACAACTCCCGAAAGCAACCAGACCGCATGGGACCTCACAATGGTAAGAAACGAAACGCCAATATCTGGTGGGCTCGGAACAATTCGGAAGTTATACCGAAATTTTCTTTCACGCCCTTTCCGAAAAGACGTTTGGAAAGAATCGGAGTCCCACGCAAATAAAACAATTTATCGATCTTAATCATTGTTCTATAGGTATAATCTATATATTTGACTGCATTTATTTGTTTGATAGCGATTTGAAAAGTTACTTATTTTTAATTTTTATTTAGGTTTTCGGTGGTGTTTTCGACGTTATACTAAATATATGTATACATAAAGATATGGAGGCTCAAAGGTAAATTCAGAATGAAATATTGAAATTTGATTAGAGTTCCTTTTATTTTTTGTATTCGATTTTATAACTTTTATTTATATTATTTAATTCATGCAGGGAAAACAAATTAACGTGCTAAATTGGTAGAAAGGAATATTGTCCGCAAGCCCTGAGTGTCCGCAAAGAATCTACATGTAGCAACACAATCGAGGGTAGTAACAATGAGAAAGCCCTACAGGATAGTCTATTTTCTAGGATACGAATAATAACATTCAAGGAAGCGCGAATATACATGAACAAAATTCAGGATAATCTCATTTATAGATGCTCGAAGAGTACAGAAATTTGTTTCTGTACGCTTTCCAATAAAAAAAATAAAAATGGGTTAGGTGCCTTCTTTTATTTGAGAAATTTCTAGCTGCTCATGGATTATAGATAGTTAGCTGCTAGTTTTATTTATATTTATATAATTTGATATTATGAAATTAAGAGTCCAATATGGTGGTTTGTAAAACATGCAAGGCGAAAAATCGCCATCGGTTTAAAAATACTCAAAACCTTAATTAAAGCAGTAATGTAGTGTGAGTGTATTTTTTTTTGAAAATATTGTTAATAGAGTTTAGTGTGGTAGATTTAAAAGTATTGTAAACTTATATAAAAACAATTATAAAAACAAATATGTATATAATTTTGGGTAGTGATTGTTTTTATTCTGAATTGATTATTAATGTAGTTGACATATTATAATCTACTGTAATATATTATCCATATTATGCTCGTTGGGGAAAGTTTTATTATGTATATTTAACAGTGTATTCAAAAACATTGTTTCACTTCTTGAGAATAAAAATATAGAATTAAACCGCCTTCGGTTAATTCTGGTATAAAACTATCACACTTTAAGGTTATAGAGGACAAACGAATTTCTGCTCTACGTATTCATATAGAATGCGTCATTGGAAGAATACGAGAGTTTGATTTTTTCAGTTATTAATCATATGGTGCCTTTAACAGACTATTGTTATCATTGCTATAGCATTAGTGATTTTACAATAACCTACTGAACTAAAATCACCTTTATCAACAAAACTCAACAAAAATGTATTAATATTAATTAAAAATATATATTAACTGCGTTTTAAAAACTAATTTACTTAATGTTCTTTTTATAAGTTAACATCAAGTTATTATAATAAAAATATAATTTAATATTATAAATCTGTGACCATAAAAATATCCACAGCAGGTATAATATCAGAATTTATGAACCTAAAATGTACGATGTGCTCTATAAGTTTGGCGCACATAGCACTGATTTTGATAACAAATGTCGACAATTTGCAAGCATTGCTCTGATGTTTAATGTTTGACTTCTATTGGAAGTTCGGACACATTAAAAAATCACCCGTTATGAGTATAAGTTTATTTTCCTTTGCGATTTCTACTCACAAGTTACAAGACCTGATTTATTCTTTCTGAATTCACTTGGATTTAAAATTTTCTTATTCTTATAAGATCTTCCATCCATATATTCCATATTATTTGAACATAAATAAATCTTTCGTAATATTTGATACAGATCAATAACTTAATTATATCTCACTATCTTAAGTTTGGAGAAACAGATGGCCATTGTGTACACGTTTTGCAAGTAGTATTATACATTTTAAAAAGTTTGATGGATAAAATTCTAAAGTCGAAGAGATTTACCACTAAGCACCAATTCACAGATTGAATTATCTCTTGATGATGCAAACATGGTTAGCGAAATATGCGAAGAGAATTTTTTAAAAAGTGATTTCAAATTTAGTGGTAAATCTCTTGGAGTTTAGCAGTTTATAAGATATTGTTATGACATCAATAACAGTTTGAAATTAATAAAATACCATTGGTATTCTTCTGTTTCAACAACTGAAATTAAATGTTTGAGCATATTAAAAGAAATCCAGGTATAAAAACATTTTTTATCGGTATTTCCCATTTCAAACCCTAATAATGGCCATAAAAAAACAACGTGAAAAAAACATGAGAACTGAAATCGTTTAACTTTAAAGCCACTGAAATAAGATCAAACAATGAAAATGCACTCCGAAGAAAAAATCGTGCTACGGCATACTGAATGGAGCCTTATATAAAAGCCAGTCGACTTTCCTGAAAGGATGAAGAATGGTAAATGAATACTTTGCAGTTTTCAGCGCCCTTTTGGGGCATTAAAAATTGAGATGTAGCCGGTTTTTGCTGGTGGGAACCTCGTTGAACTGACAACATAATTTATCGATGAATTGTAATGAACTTAGACTGTTTCTCGAACAAAATTCCATATACGGCAGTTTCAGTACACTAAAATCATATTTAGAATATTCATGACTAGAATATTGTTGAAAATATAGTTTATATTTTAGCTATGCCTCATTAAAGATTTTATTATAAACTTGACACACTTGTGTATATTAACAATCAAATCCAAAGCTGCCATCGAATCTTCTCTATAATTAAAATTATGTTTAAATGCAGAAATATAAGGGAACTACATCAACCGGGTAGGTAGATGTTCAACTATCATGATACTCTTTTCAGTCAAAACATTTTATCTCAAAAACTTTTCCATTTGAAATGGGATTTAAGACGGTGGCTTTAAATGGGGGGGGGGGGGGGGTATCCCTTTAGAAATTTCAAAAAATCGTTTTTTTTTTAATATTTCGAAAATATAATATATTGAGAGTATACTGGCAAGAGGAAAAATAAAAATATTAAATATTTACGGAGTTATCGCACATAAACACAGACACAGACAGCTTAATCAGCATCTTGGCCTCTGAGATGCCCAAACGAAAGACTGAGCGGGTCACTGTCTAACAGAGACAGAGAACGAAGATGTTACAGCACCACGAATGCACTTCTTCGAATGAGCTATGAGGCGTTAGGCCGTTAGGCTATTGCGCATCCAAACCTTAGATGCTGAGCTGTAAATACCGGGCTATTCAATTACAATATTACGATTATACAATCTATTACCGAGGTGTTGGGTAATTTAGCTGGCCATTCGTGGTTATTATAAGACCATTTCTTAGGGATATTTTTATTTACAATATTTCTAGAAGGTCTAATTTTTTCTGATCCTGATTAATTTTATCGCCTGATATTTTTTTAGTTTACCTTGAAGAAGTACTTCGTAATCTGGATTTGGATTGGGAATAGGATGGAATAAAGAACAATGGTGCATATTTAAGCCATCTTAAATTTGCAGATGATATCGTCTTCCTTTCATAAAACCGAGATGAGCTGCAAGGACACTTACAATGGTTGTAGAAGGCTGAAGAACCAAAAAATTTGAATTTGGAGGTTGTGTTTGTAGGCATTTGATAGGAGAGTATATATATATATATATATATATATATATATATATATTTATTATTAAATATGTATAGACCCGGTTGGATCACACATCACACAAAGCATTCTGACTCATTTTCGGGTGTTCTTTCTGATCCTCCACACCTCACTCATCTTTTCTCCGTAGATTCTCTTTCTCTCCTCCGTCCACTTTGTTCCCGATCTCCTCGAAACTTCGCTCTCGGATGCAACGTTCCACATATGTATTTTGTTTCTGTACGTTCTTCTATTCTCAATCTCTGTCGGACCCATTTGTGCCTTTCCCAGATCAGCTCTGATCTGGGAAAGTTGAGTTGATTTGACTCCTTGTACGTATGTAAGAATTCTGTTGGTGATTCTTGTCGGTGGGAGTCTACTGATATGTCCATAGAATTTCAACCTTCTTTTTTTTATGTCCACCGCTACGTTGGGCATTTTCTCTGTGGTCTTTCGAGAATGTAGTCTGTATCCTTTCTCTGTTAGTTTTGGGCGGATAATTTTCCTCATAATTTTGCGTTCTCCTTTTATGTGTTCTATGCTGCTTTTTGTATGAACTGTAAGTGTCTCGCTTGCGTATAGTACCTCTGGTTTGATTACTGTGTTGTAGTGTCTTATTTTTGCGTGAATGGATAGGCATTTTTTATTGTAGATATTGTGTGTCTTGCCGTATGCCCTCTTCATCTTCTCTAATCGAGTCTTCTGTGCTGTGGGTTCGAGGATCTCGCCCAAGTATTTGAAGGGAGTGACCCTATTTATTTTGCCGTATTTGGTTTTCAAAATTTGGACACCTAATTTTGAGCAGAAAAATTAGGTTTTTTAAAAGAAGATTTGTAGGCCGACTTTCTCTGCACATTCCTTGACGACTTCGATCTGTTTGGTTGCCCTTTTTTCATTGTCTGCGAGTAAGGCTAGGTCGTCTGCAAAGGCCAGGCATGATATTGCTATATTGTTTTTGGATCGTCCGAATCGTATTGGTTTTCAGTGTGCTTCATTTTTCATTCCCTTATGACTTTGTCCTGGACCAGGTTGAAGAGGAGTGGGGATAACCCACCTTCTTGGTGCACTCTAGTTTTAATCATGAATGGTTCGGTAATTTCTCCCATAAATTTAACTTTAAAGGTTGTGTCAGTCAGTGTCTGCTTGATCAATCGTAGCATATTGGGGTCAAGTCCTTGTTCTTCTAGGATGTTAAATAGAGATTTTTGGTCGATGTATTCGTATGCTTTCTTGAAGTCCATGAACGTGCAGATGATGATATATATTTTTTTTTTTTTGCCTGCCCACATCCATTTCAATTCATTCACCTTTCGAATGATGTCACATACTTTTGTCTGTTCTCTGATGCATGTGCAGGACTTTTTGTCTCTCTTTGTAATGCCAAGCACACACCTTTACATGCTCCTGTCCTACACGAAGCCTTTGAATTGATTGGGATGTGAGTGTCCATATTTCACTTCAGTATGTCAGAACAGGCAGCACGCTCTGATCAAAAACTTTTCTGTTTAGACAAAGCGGGAGTTAAATACTATGTTGAGCCTGCCAAATATCTGAGAGCCACACTTAACGCGACGTTCTATTTCCTAGGCGGTATCACCATCCATTGAAATGCTTTGCCCAAGATATATGTGGTGCTGAAGCACCTATAAATCACTTCCTAAAACAGGTATTCTTCTATCTTCAGCAAATTTGTTGAACATAACCTAACTCTTTTTCAGGTTTATCTTCAAGCCAAATGATTCTCCTATTCATCTGGGTCTTCTTCTGGTTCATCTGGGTCTTGTGGCAGAAGAACGATATCATCTGCAAATCTAAGGTGGCTTAAGTATGCACCATTGATTTTTATTCCATCCTGTTCCCAATTCAGATTGCGGAATACCGAATGAAATTGTCAATATATTCAAGTTATCGAAAACGCTCAGCGTTGTTCGAAATAGTCTCTCATTTTCAAAATGCACGACATAAATCTGATTCATGAAAATAATTATTGCGGACTGTCAATTGACCCTAGGGAGTTCATGTTCAGTCAACCTCGTTGGCCTGTCTCCCTGTCAAACAAGAAGTCTATGATATTTGGCAGATCGAACGCTACGCCGTCAGATTCATTACTTTATTTACACATCTTGTATAATATAAACAGGCAACAAGTACTATTAAGCTACACTTAAATTCAATTTTAATAACTGAAGAAATCTTCAATAAATTAAACTGATACGATAAATGACTTAAAATGTATCGAAGAACTATTATTAATTATTAATGGACATTTAAGATTTGTGAGAGATGAATGATGGATCGGATTGGAATCTGAGAGAGAAAAGTTGTACACTGTCTATGCCATCAGGTTCATTACTTTGTGGACACATCTCATATAATATAAACAGGCAACGAGTACTATTAAGCTAATATTTGTAGAAATATTCAAGAAATTAAACTGATAGGATAAAGGACATAAATGTATTGAAATATATTAACCATAAATGGACATCTACGATTTGTGAAAGATGGATGATGGAGAGGGCGGAAATCTGAGAGAGAAAGGTTGCACATTTGATTACGTATCATCTATGTCCGTCTGTAGAAAACCTTAGTTTAGTTCTTTAATTCGACTAAATGACAGTAGATCAACAATATTTGAAGCTGATTGATATATTGGTTTCCAGACTCATATCAGAAGAAAACACCGTTAATCGCTTAATAACTTTTTATTGCAATGGTGTAAATAAACACCACATTTTGATTTTTTGACTATTTCTAACTAGAAATGGGTCATTTATGATGATCCCTAAATACGAAACACCGTTATTTTCTCCAGAGAATATTAAAACCAACACTATATATTAAAACCATCTATATAACATATATCTATATATAACATTAGAACACAAAAGACAATTTTTGATTAATTTTTGATTAATTTTTGATTGATTAATAGGAAAATGTAAAGAAGTGAGATAACAGTTCAAAAAAGCTAATGATAAATTCAAGGAACTGGGATGGAAGATGTTGTCTCTTCTATGTCTATGTTTGTCTTCTATTACTACCTACTATTTCTTCAGAATTTTATAGCATTTTTGAAAAAAAGATCAAAATTTATAAGGTCAAATATAAACTTTTTTTTTTATCAAAAGTCTCTTTTGTTCTATAGATCTAGAGTTAAATATCTGCCCACTGCATGGCAAGGGGTTACTGACAGGACTGACTGGTTGGATTTTATAGCGAGAACCAATTTAAAAAATCAGACTACTTTCCAATGCCTCTAATATTTAAAATATCATCGGAACGTGAATAAAAATTTGGAAATTAACTCAAAAAAAATTGTGAAAAAAATATTAGTTAACGATGGGTTGTTATGCTATTTTCTGTTTATTTAGGTTTTTCGCCATTCGTAGGATGGATAGGATTCTTTTATGTAATAAATTTGCATATCGAACAATAATTAAAATATATGTATATATATATATATATATATATATATATATATATATATATATATATATATATATATATATATATATATATATATATATATATATATATATATATATATATGCTGAAATAAAGAACATAAAAACCTTCTTAGAAAGGGCGATTTTAATAAATCTAGAATTTGTCAACACGTATGACAATCGGAACGTAAAATCAATTGGAATAATTCCAAAACGGTATTAAAATAATCGGTAACGAAATACAGAAGATTAAAAGAAACCGCTATAATCAACTTAAATAAAAATATCTGTATTGCTATGCCTTCGGTAGATTTAAGTTCAATATGGTTCCCGATTCTAAATAATACAATTGAAACCGTTTAAGTATTTCAATACACAATAATCACAAAGTAAACCTCACCTATATATTTATTTTTGGTAGTATGTCACCGTGATCAAAAATATATTATATATATAGAAATTAATATAATTTATTTTTTAGATTCGTTTTGAAAACGGGAGTAAAAGACCTCCCGAAACGTTAACATTCAAAAGTTTGTATTCATTTTAGAACATTTTTATATATTTTTTTTTTTAATTTCGTTCGTTAGGCAGATTTATTACAGAAAAGAATCACTAAGAAATATGTCTCCGTTTGGTTTTTTGTTTTTTACTCAGTGATTCTTTATTCACATAAGAACAGATATTATTGATATTTTTTTGAGTTTCAAATCGTGGCGAAAAACCAAAAAAAAGAAAAAAATATATGAACACATCACAATTATTCAGACATTACTTTACTGGTTTGTTATCTTGATGGTATGAATTGATCTGAAGAAATCTGAAGATCAGGTTGGTTACGTCGATAAACTTTTTATATTTAACTGAGGTAGCCGATACTTGATGGAAATTCATTTTAAATAATTAAGCAAAGATTAGCAAGATATTTTAGATTAACATCTAAAAATGTCCACTATATTTAAACTTGTATGTATAACAATTGTTTCGACACGCACTTTGTATGTATAACATTGTTTCGACAGGCCTTTTTTAAATACAAACTATGTTAAACCAATAGTGAGAAAAATAATTGCAACTTAATTGATTAATAATAATACTTAATTAATAATAATTAATCCATTGACTTAATAATACCATAAAACATAATAGTGGGGGAAACGCATCAAGGTTTTTGTCAACGTCTAGGAGGGGAATATAAGTTTAATAACGGTAAACAATTCAAGTCTAACTGGCCATTTGGCAAAATATCCAATTTTTTTCTTTTATTAATTTCTAGACCCTCTAAAAGATTTAATTTTCTGGATTTATTCTCATTATGTAACATTTTAAAATCATCATTGAAAGTATGGTTTTCTAACATTAAGTGGTTAGCATAATAATAATTATTTTGTTGTTTAGTGTAACTTTTTTTATGTTTGTTGAGCCTCGTAGAGAAAGATTTTCCTGTTTGTCCAACATAGACTTTTGGTGATGACCCGCTTTTGCTTGCTACAATATAAATTCTGCTTTTAAATGCAGAATTTATATTGTTTGCTTTGGATAAATGTCTCGGCACTAATTCGGTAACTTTTCCCGTATATGTAATTGTTTTATACTTTGCATTCTTGATATTATTCACCGAATATATTAAATTAAAGGTTTTTATTTTTAGTTTTATTTTTATTTGGTGGTATACTAAGGAATAAATTTTGTACATAAAAAAAATAGTTTCGATTTTTTGGGCAAATTGTTATCTTTTATTTTATTGATAAGATCATAAGTATTTAGAATGGCATATTTTGGTTTAAAATTCGTATATTGTAAAATGATTTTAATGAGCTTATTCGCTAATTTGATTGAAGGCGCTGTAACAAATGAAACTACTGATCTAATTGTGTAATTATCTTTGTGTGATTTTATAAGCGAGTATAATTTTGGTGCCTGAGGATTTATCATTATTAAAAAGGAATAAAACAATTTCTTACTTTGTTATCTATCACTTTTATTTTTAAACGAAATTTGTGTGACTATAGTTTCGTAAACGATTTTTCATTCTCAAACACTTCGTTTACGAAACTATAGTCACACAAATTTTGTTTTAAAATAAAACTGATAGATAACAAACAAACAAATTGTTTTGTTCCTTTTTAAAAAATGAACTATCACAAAGTAACCGACAAATCAATCAATAATTTAATTTTATTAGTTGTTTCTCATAATCGTTAAAAATAGAAGAATCTTTTATTTGTTTTACTCTTTTTTGAAAGCTATTCGCAGAATCAGAATTAATTTTGTTAAATTTAACTGAGTTTAAAAAAATATTACTTTTTGATATATAATTATCTCTAGACATCGCAACAATGGACTTACCCTAATCCGATCTTGTCATTATGATGTCGATGTCGTTTGTATGATGTATGATATGTTTGTATGATGTTTGTATGTATTTCTATGATATTGTTTGTATTTGAAAAAGGCACTGTGTGTCGAAAGAATTGTTATACATACAATTTTAAATATAGTGGAAATTTTTAGATATTAATCGAAACGTTTTGTACATCAAAATTATCCCCTTGAACATTTATGCATATAAAGGTGACTCTGAAATCTCATATTGAGTCACCGTGTTCATAAAAGCTTTATTATGCTTATTTTGATTAGCTTAATCAAGATTTTTACGTTTCTCTTATTCGTGCATTCTGTATTATTTTTATGGTAGATGGATATATTTATTAATTTACTTTAAAATAAAAGTTACACTTACGATATTAATATTATATGTTTTGCCAACACAGTAACTTCTTCAGTTTAAACTAATTAAAAAAAAATATTTAAAATCAAAAAAGAAATACTTATTTAAAACAAAACAATTTAATACAAAATTTTAAACAAACAATTTAATTAAAACAAAAACAAACAAAAAATATTTATTTACAACTAAAGTTTTATTTTAGAGTAATTTATAATGGATTTTCATCAATTAAAAGTTGAAACCGCCAATTATCAGATATATTTATTCCTTATTTTTATTTTAATTTCTGGTTTCATATTTATTTGAGTTACTGTTCTGTTTTATTCAGAGTATCATTTGAAAATTTCTTGTTTTGCAATAGGCTTTCCTTCTTTACTCAGAAAACATCATATACCAATATCCACCTGCAATCATGTTAATCAGCACATTTCAATATATGCTTATCAGTAAGATTTTGTTCAATTTATGACAAATTTTAACACAACTTCAAATAACATTTTATCTTTCAGTGGACCTTTTGTTTGAAATATCTATTCATATTCATAATGGTCAGTCATCGAAAGTGGGGTATATATAGTATAGTCTGTATGTACATTTTATATACCCTAGGCAGTTTTATTTCCTTAAAAGTTGGAACTCTAGTTGGCATAAATGCAGATTATTAAGCACATTTCCACATTCAAAAATAAGCATATCGATTATTAGCTTTGAAAGAAAGTTCATTTTATAAAACTAAAATATTAAGAAATATAAATATCAATATAATTTTAGCGTGAATCATATTAAATTCTTTATTTAAAATACATGTTTTCTTCGAATTTGAATGACCGAAATGATCTGCAATAAATAATCTTTAAATTTCACAGCCGTTTTAAGTTATTCAGCTTAAATTAGCATGTTGAAAATAAATCTTTTAAATTGTTTAGCAAGCCTAAACACAAATTGGGCCCCAATCAAAACATCCTAAAGGTCCTTCCCAAATTTAGGCATTAAAGGAATTCACCGTGATAATTAAGGCCAAATTGCATCTAAAATAATATGGTCAGATAACCCGGAAAAAGCCCGTTCCGGGTTATTCATCATTCCGGACCTACAAAATATCATTTTTTACGTTACTCCCCTTTCGTTCCCAACGACTAGGCGACTCTTCCGTCAGATGTGGGTCTTCTTTGGCCTCTACCTTATCGCGTAGCATTTACGAAACACCAAGTCAGGCCGTTTGAATAATCGAGCGTGGGGAGTGTGGTGTTGGGGGTAGTCGTGGAGGGAGGAGTTGTAAGGGTAGCTTTTTCGTCGCTAAATGCCCTACAGATAAAGGGAGACTGTCGGTGTGTATCTCCGGAGATATTAATGACCTTTCTATTGTTCTTGCGGATCGTGCTTAAATTAATTGCCCATTTACTGCAACTCAAAAGACTTTCGCTTTTAGCCAGTTAATTTTGAAAGAAAAAACACACAAAATAAGGAAACTTTATTACTTGCAGTGTATTCAAAATGCGATAGATAACTAAGTTATTTTAAGAAATATATTTGTATTCAGCATTTTATCGTACATTTTATTCAGTTGCTATTTCATTTTTGCCATGCAGTTAGGCAACTAATATTCCACTAATAAACGTATAAAAAATGCAACACTCAATATGTATATTATTCATATTTTTTATACGTTTATTAGTGAAATATTAGTTGCCTGACTTCCTGGCAAATATGAAATAGTCAGGTAACTAATATTCTGCTAATGAGAGTGTAAAATAATAAAAAAAATATTCTTGCTACATAGCATATCGTAAACACAAAACTTTTTGTTTTTTACCTTTTGCTTTCTTACCTTTATGTTAATAATAAATGATTTAAAACACTTTGTTTTTACTATATTTTGACCTATTTTTGGAATAATACTAAGTTAGGCACGAATCATATAAGCAGTAGGCCACGATTTATTGTACCATATTCTTTTATATAAATAAATCTCAATGTAAAGATAAATCTTAAAGTAATGATTATATATAACATAATATTTAACAATTTAATAAAATAACAGTTTAATAACATAATTTTATAAAAATAGTATATTTGACTATTAATTATTAATTAATTGTTCTCATTCAAAAAATAAATTAAATAACATAAGCCTCATGACGATTTATTGATATTCTATGATAGAGAGCTTGAGAATCTTCGATAATTCATATGAATAGTATAGTTACGTACTCGACGTGACGAGATGCAATTAGAGGAAATTGGCCTTCAAAATGCAAAAAAACACTTACTACCTTCTAACAAATAAAGTGCTCATTATTAGTCAAATTGGACAAAGCAATGCATTCAAGAGGTTCAAAATTGGTAACTTGAAAACCTGATAACTCTCTACGTTATTAACCCTCCGCAACAAATTATTACATCTTGACAGAGATGTTTTACATTATTCTCTAAATTCAGCCAACCAGCACTCTGTGATAATCAGTTATCCTAGTGGTTGGAAATTCTCTGAATGGAAAAACCTTTGGTTTAAACTTGGTTAAAAACTTCACTCAAAAATATTTTCCACATATTTTCCAAAATCATCGGAAATTTATTAAAACAAATTTGGTGATCCTGACCTTATTTAATGAAGTACTTATTGAAAGGCCTCAAACAAGTTATTTGATGTTTTCTAGAAATTTTATTTGAGATATTTTGAGAACAGTCTACAAACTATCAAGTATTATTTGTGGACACAAAAAATATTAAATGATAAAAGCTACTTACCACTGAGAAAGATACAAAATTGTTCCTGGAATAATGATTTCCTGAAATACAAAAAAATTATTCAAAACCCGGAAACATAACTGCAGAAAATAGAAAATGTATTGCTAACTAATTTTGGTGTTGCGCTATCTTATTAGCAGTATGTTATCGATTTTGTGAAAATAATAATATCGGGTGATTTTTTAGTGAGTACGAAAGTCCTATAGGGGTCGTTGTCAAACGAACTGTGAGCTTGTACGCTTCTAGTGATAAAATTATTCAGTATATTCTGGCAAACTATCAGCTTTTAACATTAGAGCAAAGCTTGCAAATTGTCGAAATGTCTTAGCAAAATCAGTATTCTGTGCGCCAACTTATATAACACCAAACCAAATTTATATAACACTTTATGAATTTTATGGAGTACAACCTAACCCAACCAAGCCATGTATTCGCCGAATTATCGACAAATTCCGAACGCATTACTCGTTGCTCGTTATTAAAACAAAAAGAAAAAACTGTGCGTTCCGATGAACATATCGCCGCTTTTGCTGCCAGCATTGATTAAGATCCAAATGTATCAATTCCTCGTCGTTCGCAGGAAGTTGGTTTTTCTTGTTCGACTATTTTTTGCATAAATATCTTGGTCTGGTGCCTTACAAGAACCATCTTGTCCAAAAATTCAAACCGCAAGATTATCGTTTGTGTCGTACATTCGGTGAATGAACTCAAAATTAATTGCAATTTAATCCAGAATTTAACAACAAAATATTGTTCCACCGCGAAACACATTTTTGCTAAAATGGTTACATTAATAAACAGATTGCTTGAATTTTAGTGAAAATGGTGCGAATTGTACGGCGGTGGCAACACTGGGAAGTATTTCTTTAAAAATCAAGCTGGAAAGCATGTTACCGTTACTGGGGATCATTACAGAGTGATGATCAATGATTCTTTAATTTCATTTGAATGGTATTGATCTGGAGGAGATGTGGCTCCGACAGGACGTCTACACTTGTCACCTCATCTTCATATGCAAGCAGTTTAAAATATGGTGTCTATTTATAAAATATAAGTCTACAAATAAATTTTGACCTTTTTTTACATAAAATTGATATTTATTTATTGAAAATCAACATACTTGTGAGTCTTGAAAATAATCTCCACTTTCGATACATTTCTGTCATTTCTCAGACAGGGGGCGAATCCCTGCTCGGAAAAACGATTATGGTTTTGATTCCCTAAATTAGGTAATAAAATTTTGGCCCTTTTCGATTTTGTAAAAGTGCGTATCAATAAGACGGTGTTGCAGAGAACAAATGAGATAAACAATTGAAGGAGCCATCTCTGGAGAATAGGCCGCATGAAAGGAACTTCCTAGCCCAAACTATTGACAAGTTATTTGGCTGCTGCCGCCGCATGGAGCCATGGGTTATAGTGCAACAGTATCACCTGCTGAGTTCCCTTGCCAGTAGATGGTCGTTTTCGTTCGATTTCGTCACATAAATGCATCAATTGTTCTTAATAACGTTCAGAAGTTATAGTTTTCCCGAGTTTTAGCAACTTACAATATAACACAGCTTTCATATCTGACCAAACACAGCAATAGTTTTTTTGCGCGAATATTCGGCTTTGCAGTTGACATTCATGGTTCCCCGGGATAGACCCATGCTTTACTCTTTTTAGGTTTATCGTATAGAACCCACTTCTCATCACTTGTCACGATTTTAAACAGAAAACCCTTCTGTTTAAATCTTGATATCAGGTAAACTACTCTGTCGTAGCGTATCGTTCTATTTTTTGGGCAGCTTCGGCAACCGATGGGAAATCGCTTGTTGAGTGATATCCAATTGTTCAGCAAGCTCCTTTTGTATTTGATAGTGATTTTTTTGCAACGGCTAATCCAGTTGCTTGTCCTCAACTTTTCTTGGTGCTCCTAAACGATGTTGATCGGAAAAATCGACACCAAGTTTTCCCTCAAAGCACAGCAAATTATTTGAATTATTAGTTGAACATCATTAGTTGAACAGCGAACAAAATACTGTGTCTCATGTGGCTGCCGGACGACATCGTGCTCACTTGTGATATTTGTGCGGTTATGTCTTGTAGCAAAATTTCGATATGCGGTTTTTTTATGTTAATGATTGGTACTACGAATTCCCAAAGTAACGGAAAAAAGATTTGAACTTAAAATAAAGTTATAGTTGATGAACATATATTTTTTTCTAGGATATATCTGATGACAAATCTTGTTAGTGGTGAATCGGCCATCTCGGTCCCCAGTCTGATAGTCTCCAAGTTCTTTTTCGACAAATGACAAAAGACGTTGATACTTGATATTCATATAGGCCATATTTAACGGTGTGATGCCTGTGTAATTTTTACAGTCCAGACGGTCTCCGTTCTTGTAAAATGAACGGATGATATCCTTACTTCACTCTTCGGGTCCGTTTGTCCAGAATTTGAGAATCAGTTCATGCAAGTCACAACATTTCGTCAAGTATATTTGAATAGCTCCATAGGCAAACCATAAATCCCAAGAGCCTTGTTATTCTTTGATGTTCTGAAGGGGTCGCTAAAATGCTCTACCCATCTGTTTGTGATAGCTCCAGGATCACATAGAATATTGCCGTATTTGTACCGGCATAACACTGTTCGGTGTTTGAATGTCTTTCGTGGCTTGTTAGGGTTTTGAATGTCTTTCGGGGTTTGAATGTCTTTCGTTTCTTGTTAGTTATTCTTCGTGTGCACATTTGGTTCTTAAAACCGTCCATTTAACTATTATTTATGCCTTTGAATTTTCTCTTCCTAGCTTTACTCTCTTCAATTGACTCTCTTCTCTTAACTCTCTTCTATTTCCTACCAATGATTTTGTATTGCTTTGTTGCAGCCCTCGTTCATTTATGCTGCATCTTCTTATAAGCATCGTTCTTTTAATTTGTTATTATTTGAGTCTTGATCGAACCAACCCTTCTTCGGTTATTTATAAATTTAGAATTATTAAATATAAAATTTTACCATTTATACGAGTTAGTTATTTTTGCTTAAAAATGTATGATAATTTTGTAAACAAAAGCAATCCTATACTGTCATCTCCTTCGACGATTTAGGATGACAACATGGCACTGACGCATCTTTACACCGGAACGCGACATAATCGGCAACGGCGCAGATTTATGGCATACATTTCATGAGAGATTAATCTTGACAAGCCGTTTCACGATTGCCTTTACAATAATAGAACAAAATTTACTGACGGGTCGTGAGTGGAAACGTTAGTGTCTGTTTGGACGCCACCGCTTCACAGATATCCCCGAATAGTCGCATAATGATGATGAAGGACGTAACAAGCAGGAAATGTTAGGGAAACTAAAAAATATTACGTTTTTGTGGTACAAAAATACTTAATGATGCATTACTGGTTTGTGTAGTGATTTATTGTTGTTATTACTACATTTTAAGGAAAAATATATAATATAAAAAATGTGGACATAAGAGCAATAGGTTTAGAACTGTTCTTTTGGTTTTTTTTGGTTTGACTCTTAGGTTTTAGCCATATTAAAAATCCTAATATAATCCTATATATCCTAATATTGGTATGAGAGCATTGCCTGAATTTTTTTTATATAATAACACAGGTCGACATGGTTTTTGTAATATTGATGAGATTCTCTTTTTGTGTTTGATTTATGTAGTTATTAAATCACCTTTTCACATAAATGGTCTAGCACGTTCCATTTTGAAGTCACTTCTTCTCCTTTGCATTATGAGGTCATTGAAATTATTTGTACCCGACTTTGTAGTGCAAAGGTAAAGAGTACTTTGGTATAAATATTGGTGTTTTTTGTGTTTATGGTAAAGTAGGTCAACAAAATAATATTGCCGTAAGAAAGATTGGTTTTATAGAAATTTTTTTGAACATAGCACTTCAAACATAAACTATGACTCCCTTGTTAATCCAAAAAAGGTGCTTCTACCGCCTATCCATATTAAGCTTAGACTAATGAAAAACTTTGCCAAAGCCATGGACGGAGAAGGTAATGGGTTCAAGTATCTAAAAGAAATATTTCATCAATTTAGTGATGCAAAACTAAAAGAAGACATATTTATTGGACGTCAAATCAGAAAGTTTATAGGTGATTTCCGATGAAATCGTGATAAAAAAAATAAATGAAAAAGAATTGGCCGCTTGGAAGTTTTTTGTAAGTGCAGTGAAAGGATTTCTGGGAAACCGAAAAGATGAAAACTATAAAAATCTCATAGATGAACTCTTGAAAGCCTATGAAGTACCAGGATGTCATATGTCCTTAAAAATGTACTTTATACACTCTCATTTGGATTTTTCCGGAAAATTTGGGTGCAATAAGCAACGAATAACGAGAGAAGTTTCACCAAGACATCAGGACGATAGAAGTAAGATACCATGGACGGTGGAACCCATCTTGTTGGGCGACTACTAATGGTTTTTAAAAAGAGATGATGCTACAGAACACAAGAGGAAAAAGTGAAAGCTTTTGTTGCTGTATGACATCTCTTGTAATATATTTTTATTCACATAATCCTCCGTAATGTCTTTGTATAAATTTAATTTGTTTTACATGTTTATATTAAATAAATATTTGACCTTCTGTAGCAAAAAAAACTGTACGTGTTACAGTAAAAAACTTATCATTTTCGGATTTAGGACTACAAAATACTTCATATACACCTATGTTCGTCAATGTTACTTCAAAAAAGTTTAAATTTGTTGATATGTGTAATATCGACATAATGATGGATACAATGGCAAAACCAAAGTACTATCTACCTTATATATGTAAAGTTTTGATGTTGCTTGACGAGTAATTTTAGCGAGCATTTGGGAAAAAGTTGTGTTATTTAGTCGGGTTTATTACATTTTGTTAAGAATTAAAAATGGCAGAAAATAAGGAGCATTTTGGACATAAGGCAAGAGTGCTTCGAACACGAGAATGAAGGTATATCCTGTGTAGGGCGAAACGGTAGTTGACGGTTCCACATACCACAAGTGAATTAGAAAGTTTAGTGATAGTAATTTAAATCTTAAAGTTGCATCACGTTTTGGACACCCGGATAAGGTTGATTAGTCACCTCAACACCAAGGGGCGCATTCCAACGAGACACTACTGTTAGACCACATGTGTCTTTGGTCACTGGAGACAAACTTTTACAACGTGAATGGAATATCTTGCTTATCATTTACCTACCATGTATTTAGATCACTTCAAAATAGTTTAGATGGTTAAAACTGACTAAAAAAAATCGTTTCGATGTGGACTTTCCTATATATATATATATATATATATATATATATATATATATATATATATATATATATATATATATATATATATATATATATATATATATATATCATCAACATCATCATTAGCCCGTGTCAATCCACTGCAGGATTAAGGCCTCTTCAGCATGCCTCCAACTTTCACGGTCAAACGCATTCCTCTACCACTTGGGTCCAATATACTTATCTACTTAACGTTGTAATCAGTCCATCGTTCTTTCGATCTTCTTCATGGACATTTGCTTTACACTTCCAATGATGTCACACACTTTCGTTTGTTCCCTGATCGATGTGCAGGGCTGTCTATCTCGTCTTGTACTTCTAAGGATACATCTTTCTATTCATCTCTGTGCTACCCGAAGTTTTTGAAGTGGTTGCGATACGAGTGTCCTGGTTTCACTTCCCTACGTCATAAAAGACAGGACGCACTGATTGAAGACTTTTTATTTCAGGCAAAGTGGAAGTTTGCTTTTAAACATGTATGTTGAGTATGCCAAAAGCCTGTCGGCCACATTTAACACGCCGTTCCCCCTCCCGGGCGGTATGCCTCTCCATTAAAATCCTCCGCCCAAGATATATAAAGTGGTCTATAATCTCCAAATCCCTTTCTAAAACTGAAATTCTTCTGTTCTCAGCAAATTTATTGAAGATAACCTGACTCTTTTTCAGGTTTATTTTTAAGCCAATTGGTTCGCCAGCCTTTTGCAGCTCTTGTATGCGCCTTTGTAGCTCTTTTGGGTCTTGTGAAAGGAGAAAAATACCATCTGCAAATCTAAGATGGTTTAAGCTTGCATCATTGATCTTTACACCATCCTGTTCCTAATCCAGATTATGGAGTACTTCTTCAAGGCAGGCAGAAAAAGGAATAAGCGATATTGCGTCTCCCTGCCATATACCTCGCTCTACAGTAATTCCAACTTCAAGATCATCAAAGTGAATTGTCGCTGTAGCTCCATCATATATCGATGTTAGTAGGTATATATAGTTATATATATATATATATATATATATATATATATATATATATATATATATATATATATATATATATATACTAGCTGTTACCCGGCTGCTTCTGGCGGCTGGGCGTAAATTCAACTTTAATAATAACCACTGGCGGCTCTTAAGGGAGGGCGTTGAGGTGCCGTCCCTCCAGCATTTATCACAGTAAACAATTTTTAGAGTAAAACAGCATATTTTATTTCCGTTCAGTTTCTTTCCTTTAACTCATTTTCCTCGTTTACCTCCTGTATAGGATTTCAATAGCATGAAAAGTAAAAAGGAGGAAAGGGAAACAAAAAAAATTCTTCAGCAACTCTATTTTCTTCTACTTTTTTATGATTATAATTACTTTTAGAATTCCATAGCTTTTATCTGCTATTTAACATTTTTTTTAATAAATTTTATGAAGAAAAAATTGCGAGGGATTCACAACGATACAATCCCAAATTTTAAATTTCGGAGTATATTTATCTTTTACGCCCCCGCAACGCCCCCCTTAAAAGTTGATTTTTATGAACCCTTCTCATTAGCGAACATCTACGACGCATGAAAAACATCCCTGCAAAATTTCAAATCTGTAGGGCTTACATTTAAAAAACGAACGAATATTTATCTTTTACGTCGGCTCAACCCCCCTTAGGAGTTGATTTTTATGAACCCTCCTTTTTAGCAAACACCTACGATGCGTGAGTAAACTCTCCTCTATTTTGAAATCAAAATATTTTCAGCTTTATAGGGTAAAAAAATATGACCGAGTTAATTCCTCACAAAGTAGGTAGTAAGCGCCCTCTAAGAACTAGGCTCAAGCTAGTACCAAATTCGGACTTGCCGCCTTTGAAAATCCCACTACCCCGATTTTGAACCTGATACCTTCAACGATTTTTAAATTATCTCACTTTAATATCATCTCACTCCGAAAATTTAGTTTCACTTTCAATACCCTGTATCTATTTAATAACTAACATTTGCCAATACATTTACTGATCTTCTAAAATCTTCTTTTTAAAATCTTTTTAAAATCTTCTTATTTTCATCTTTTGAACTATCACCAGTTGCTCTATGGCGGATAAATTATGGGATACCCTGTATATATATATATATATATATATATATATATATATATATATATATATATATATATATATATATATATATATATATATATATATATACATACACACAAAAAATATGTTTGTTTCTCGACCATGTACAACAATAATAGGGTAATCTCAATCTAATTGAAATTACAAACAAAAATTTTTCCATATGTACCTTTATATTTCGTCAGAAATCTTTGACTTCTTCATGAGGATTATTCAAGCTACAAATAAATCCACGACACAACATTAAATTGATAAAAATAAATTCAAAAATTAATGACTTACCATCTTTTTTAATATCCAATAAGTCTTCCTCACAAAGTTTAAATACAATTAGGCAAACTCTAAGCACACACATGGACAACCGTTTATACCGTGAAGATATAGTTCAAACTGTAATTAAAATCGGGCTTATCAATAAATACGATTTTTTTTTTTAATATATCTAGGCTATAAATACATTAGTCGCCAAAACTTTAAAAATATGTACAGTACGTAAGTGAATATTATTTTGTTTTCAATATAAATATAATTAATATAATTATAAATTAATATATATATATATATATATATATATATATATATATATATATATATATATATATATATATATATATATATAAGAGCAAGTGTTTTTAAAAATTGTTTTTGGTCTCTAAAATTCTGACTTTATTTTAATTAAACTTGTCTGGTGTCATGACTATGTATAGCCAATGCACATGATTTTTTCCCACACGGGAGTAGCTTTTATGTTATCTTTTCGCCCGTTTTAAAGTTTGCGATATTTAATGAATGTAACAACACCCGCATTCACCTCACAGAACCCTTTATATTTCATTGCATTTGTTTAGAGGAGGAGTTCTATCCTATGTTGATTTTGTGAACGAATTCCCGTTTTTTGTGTAGATATAATGGTATAATAATTTAATGTACATTGATATATATATATATATATATATATATATATATATATATATATATATATATATATATATATATATATATATATATATATATATATATATATATATATATCCTTCCTTCCTTCCTTCCTATCCTTAGTCCTTCTAAATAGACTGACTATTTTATGGTTAAAACAATGCTGTCGAAGAGTCAGTTTGTATTCACAGTAGGTCGTCTGCAACAGGCAGAAATAATATTTTCCCAACGCCAGATACAGGAAAAACGCCGAAAACAAAGTGAAAGCCTATACGTGGCTGTGTATCTGACAAAGTCGTGTTACTCCGTTGAGAGAAAGATATTTTTGCACATCTGAAGATGAAGAATCTGCTCTTGCACATCATAAGATGTCAACCTAAGTTGATGTACTTGGCTACACTTTTGCACTATAACATGAATGAAAAAGTTCTGATACAAATGGGTGAAACTGGGGTTTTTGAGATTAAAACTGGTGTTAAGTAGAGCTATGTGATCGCGTCTTATGTAAGATTTTTTCCCACTCCGCAAAATAAATATATATATATATATATATATATATATATATATATATATATATATATATATATATATATATATATATATTATATATATCAATAATGAATAATGGAATAGTTACGCTAACATTTACTAATAGAAACGCTTTTTATAAACAAAATACAAAATGGACACCGACCATTGCTAATTTTATCTTGTTATTTATTCGTTGCAGCAGTCTCATTTACCGTAAAAACAACGATTCCCTTGTAGAGCCAACTGCCGCCATTCATCCATATTCTCTCTGCATCCTTCTTGTATATTAACATAGAAACAAAGTTTTGTATTTAAAGGATTGTTTGAGAGTGCTTTATAATACTTTTTATTTTCATGTAATGAAATAATGAAATATTTCTCGTATTTCTTTTAATATCACTATATAATTTTTTTTTATAAAGAAAATAAAAACTTAAAACATATTTTATAAAGGTCTTTGAAACTAACATTTCAAAAATCTCTACCGTATTACAAATAATAATTCCTTTGAAATTAATATTTCAAAAATATTTAAAGTATTACTAACTAAAGCATTATTATAGATATTAGATATTAATAAATGTCTTGATTATTATACATCAAAAACGCCTGTATCTAGATACAAGCTTTATATAGTAAGTAGGCAGAAATCAAATTTAATTTTGGAGTGTATTTATTCAAATACATTTCCTTTATCCTTAATACCTAAATAATAAAATGTTTCACAATTATATGAATATTAAAAAAGTCATAGTAACATAATTTAATAACAGAAAAATCAACCGTACTCACCTGATATACATCTTTGTGGCATCAGTTAGAGATTCAAATACGTAAAGTATCAAACACTTAAACAATCAATTACGAGTCGTGGTTCAGAATAAGAGAGTACTGTTCTTTCCACCTAGACCTGTTGGAGCATATGTGCTTATCACTGTGACGTATCGGTTAGAGCCTATAGGGTGGCGTAGTGTCATAATACTTTTTGAGAGTACCTGTAGTGTTTGCTGAAGGCGAGGTGCTTTAGAGTTTTTGATGACAGCAAATTGCCGTAACTCGGAATCTCGTTTCCTACAGTGCGGTGATGTCCTCCTTTAATCGAGTTAATTCCATGGATAAGATGACAGTCCTTTTTTTTTAGATGTTGCGATCTGGGCGAGTGGCATAGTGTTAAAATATTCCAGGTTGGAAAAATAAACTAAAATGTTTTCGATTGTTTTGATAATGCATTTGCGCAAGCCCCCTCCCCCGAAGATCTGAGTGGTTATTTTAGCTTCAGAATATTTTGTCTCGCATAATTGATCCATCATAAACATAAACCCCTACATTTTGTACATATTTATTCTATATAGTAATTGGAATAATTTTGCCGTGGACGATGTCTTTATTTAACTTCTGTGTGAAAATTTGTTAGTATTGCCCAGTTTGTTTGGAGAAAGAGTAACGTCAATGTTATTATAACTGAATGAGTAAGGATGAATGAGTAATCATCATCATCAGCCCGCATCGATCCACTGCAGGATGAAGGCCTCTTCAGCATGCTTCCAACCTTCACGGTCCTGGGCTTTCCTCTGCCACTCGGGTCCAATATACTTAACGATGTCATCAATCCATCGTGCTTTCGGTCTTCTTCGCGGACGTTTGCGATCAAGCGGTATCCACTCCAGGATTGCCTTGGTCCATCTGTCGTCCCATCGCCTCGCTATATGGCCTGCCCATCTCCATTTCAACTGTTTTACTCTTCCAATGATGTCACAGACTTTTGTTTGTTCCCTGATCCATGCGCAGGACTTTCTGTCTCGTCTTGTAATGCCAAGCATACATCTTTCCATTCCCCCTCTGTGCCACCCGAAGTTTTTGAATTGATTGAGATGTGAGTGTCCCAGGTTTCACTTCCGTATATCATAACGGATAGAACGCACTGATCGAATACTTTTCTTTTCAGGCAAAGTGGGAGTCTGCTCTTAAACACTATGTTGAGCCTACCATATGCCTGCCAGCCACATTTAACACGCCATTCCACCTCCCGGGGTGGTATTCCCCCTCCTTGGAAATCCTCTGCCCAAGATATATAAAGCTGTCCACAATCTCTAAATCCCTTCCTAGAACTGAAATTCTTCTGTCCTGAGCGAAGTTATTGAACATAACCTGACTCTTTTTCAGGTTTATTTTCAAGCCAAATGGTTCGCCAGCCCTTTGCAGTTCTTGTATGCGTCTTTGCAGCTCCTCTGGGTCTTGTGAAATGAGAATAATATCATCTGCAAATCTAAGATGGTTTAAGTTTGCACCATTGATCTTTACACCATCCTGTTTCCCAATCCAGTTTACGGAATACTTCTTCAAGGCCAGCCGAGAAATGAATAGGCGACATTGCGTCACCCTGCCGTACACCTCGTTCTATATTAATTCCCACTTCAAGATCATCAAGGTGAATTGTGGCTGTAGCTCCATCATATATCGATTCTAGTAGGTTTACATAGGCTCTCTCTACACCTTGGCTAAGCAGTGCATCCATTATCGCATGCTTTGAGATGGAATCAAATGCTTTTTCGTAGTCGATAAAAGTCAAGCACAGTGGCATGGTGTAATTCGTTGTGCCTTTCTATGACCTGCTGTACAACCTGGATGTGATCCATTGTACTGAATCCACTTCTGAATCCTGCTTGTTCTCTTGGTTGTGCGTCATTCAGTTTTTTTTAATATTCTTTTAGAAATTATCTTAGTGAAAACTTTGTACATCACTGATAGGAGGCTTATTGGACGGTAGTTCTTTAAATCTTCCTGTGCTCCCTTTTTATGTAAAAGGATCACTTCTGCATTTTTCCATAAGTCAGGTACTTTTTGGTCTTTGAGGCATTTTTGAGTATAATTTTGCCAGTGTTTTATGTAACGTCCGACCACCAGCTTTTAGCATTTCGACAGTAACACTATCCTTTCCTGGAGCCTTGCCGTTCTTCATCAATTCTATAGCATTTGTTACTTCCTCCACTAGGATATCTGGCATTATATATTGTTCTTCCGTGGGTATTGCTATCCCTGACTGGCTCTGATCTTCATATAACTGGGAATAAAACCTTCTGACAATCTCTAACATTTGGGTACGCGTCCTGCACACTGTGCCATCCTGACGCTTTAAAGCATATATTTGCGTTCTTTTGTTTCTCAGCTTCTGTTTAGCTTTGTTAATTCCTTTGTTTTCTTCCAGGGTTTTTTGCACTAGCTGCATATTGAATCGGGGGCGTGTCCTCTTTGATACGTTTTTCTTATAGTTTTTGCAGAGCTCAGTGTACTCGACCCTGCCAAAAGGACTACCTGCATTTCTCATTGCTCGCCGTTTTCTTCATTAAATCAATGGTCTCACTGGAGATTTTTGTTTGTTTGAGACATTTTTCCTCTGGTGCTATTGAAGCAGACGTTTTGAAGTATATTGTTGGCGATTTCTTCATATTGAACTGATATTTCCACCTCCTCTGGATCTTGTAACGCAGCAAACCGGTTTGACAAAGCAATCTCAAAATCGCTTCCTCTCTCCAGCAGTTTTCCAGAATCCACCTTGCCCTTCTTTGATCTTACCATTCTTTCGCGCTCTTTTCGACAGTCAATCCGAACCCTTGCTCGTACCATTCGGTGGTCACTTCCAACATTAAAATTGTTAAGGGCAGTACAATTGGTAAATATTGCTTTATCGTTGGTTATGATGTAGTCAATTTCGCTTGTGAGCCCAGATGGACTTTTCCATGTCCATTTTCTGCTGATATTTTTCTTATAGAATGAATTCATAATATATAGTTCTTGTCCTTCAGCAAAATCAATTAATCTGTCACCTCTATTGTCTCGCTCACCAGTTTCCATATGGGCCAGTTGCATTTTCGTCTGTTCTTGTTCTTCCAATTCTGGCATTAAAATCACCCATCAGGATTTTGTACCTACATTTCTCCTTGTATAAAAGCTGGGCCACATCATCATAAAATTCCTCAATTTCCTCATCTTTATGGCTTATAGGTGGTGCATAAGCTTGGACGATTTGAAGTCTAAACTTTTTATTCAGCTGAATGACGCATTGGGCTAATCGGTCGGATGTACTTTCAAATTTTACCACACTGTCCTTCAGCTTTCGATTGATGAGGAATCCAATTCCGCCACATCGGCCATTTTCCGTACCTCGAGTGTAGAGTACGTGTCCAGTTGGTTCCAGTTTGATTAACTCTTCACCCTTCCTTCGTGTTTCACAGAGCCCAATAATATTATATCCCAATGGATATCCCAATGTATGTTTGTCAAGTTCGATTAACAGTTCTTGCAATCGGGCCTCTGTATGTATAGTCCGTATATTTAACGTTGCAATGTCAAAAGTCCAATGGCAGCCTGATCTAACCCGGCGATTCTTAGCACCCCTCTGCTTTGGGGCAGGTCTTCCCGCTGCCGTAGGTAGTTGCCTCTTGGCCTCCGGGGAAATGAGGGCTGTGTTTGAGGTTTGTACTGTCATATTTCAACA
>JARFXV010002089.1:0-18522 GCA_031761425.1 Cosmopolites sordidus
ATTAGATCTAAAATAGAAATTGTTGGTACAAATATAGAACATATTATTGAAGCGAAATATTGAAGCGAAATATTTAGGCATCATGTTAGTTATGGCGATATAGAAAAATAAGTCAAATATCAAATGCAGAAATCTAATAAAGTGGAAGAAGGAGAAGCAAATATATTAGAACGGAAATCAACGTAAGGATTGATAAATTCACAATAAAATTCATAATGGCATGATCATCAGAAACAAAACCTGACATATCTATGACTCAAAGTTTGTTGGAAGATATAAGAATACTAAAAGGCCTAGAAATACATTGGGGGGTTGAATTAGAAGTCAGAAGAGAATGTAACGCGGAAGAGATAACCGAGAGAACACTGGATAAGAAAATAGAATGGAAAAATCACCACCATCATCATCATGAGTGGCCGTAAAACACTATAGACCTTCTGCAGCTTCCATCGCCATTCGATTCTTTTTTTAGCTTGCATTGTCTAATTTGGTGAACCTATTTTTTGTGCATTCTAGGTTACGCCATCCTACCAACTCATTCATGCTCTTCCTCTACTTCTTGAACCTATAATGTCATCTGTAAAGACACATTTTGTTGGATTGTTGTCATCATACCTTATAATATGACCTGTCCATATCAATCTGCCAAGTTATATCAACGTTATTATGTCTTTATTACTGGCTTGTCTATAGATTTTATATACCTCGAAGTTGCGTCTGCGTCTCCATGCACCGTTCTCGCAAGACTTTTCTCCCAAAGCTGATTAAAGTGATTCATCAACCTTTATTAACTTCCAGGCTTCTGACCCGTATATATATATATATATATATATATATATATATATATATATATATATATATATATATATATATATATATATATGTACTGAGAAAATAAGAATTTTATACAGTCTGATTTTGGTAGTAGAGAATACTTGAGATATTACGGTTACGCAGGAATTTCGAAAGACCAAAATGGCATTTATACATCGTCTGTCTATTGTACAGCAATCATTAATTCGCAGTTAGTGTCGAGCTTAAAGTTAGTTAAGCAGCAGTTAAGATAACAAGACGCTGAAGAAGTTTAGACTGATAAAGTAAAAGATGGAGTGATAAAGGCATAAATCAATCATAAGAGGTAAAATTGCCTAATAAGAATCCAAAAAATCTTTTTAAAGAAATGTCCGTTAATTTATCATCTCCTCTAAATGTCTGGTGTGTAAGAAGATAATCAAAGGCGTTGCTTGAAGACGAGTGTTCCAAAAAGAACCACTGTTGGTCGATCTAATATATAAAATATGTACTGCTGATAATATATGTTATCGAATATAAATATATGGGAATATATTCATTCAGATGAAATATTCCAAATGGTTACAAAAAAGTTCGAATTTATTTTATATTTATAGCGGATAAATCAGTTGCATTTGTTGCTTCTCGATATATAAGAACCAGATAGATATATATATATATATATATATATATATATATATATATATATATATATATATATATATATATATATATATATATATATCAGATGTCCCATTAAGGATGGATCGCGGCCGTATCTTGAAAATTATTTATCCCACAGATTTGGGGGAAAAAAAATTGTATTAAAAATGATCATGAGAAAATCACCAAAAATATTTTTAAGCCTCTAAAACGACCGCAATCCACAAGAAGTTCGGATTTATTTTATATTTATAGCGGATAAATCAGTTGCATTTGTTGCTTCTCGATATATAAAAACCAGATATATATATATATATATATATATATATATATATATATATATATATATATATATATATATATATATATATCTATCTATCTATCTGTTTCGAAGAACGTAAGAACGTTAAGAACAAACTTTTGTTAAAAGAAAAGTCTCTCACCAGTGCGTCCTACTCATTATGACATACGGAAGTGTAACCAAAAACAGCACAGAAGGGAATGGAAAAATATATGCTTAGTATTACAAAACGGGACAGAAAGCCCTGTACACGGATCTGAGAATAAACGAAAGTATGTAACACCATTGGAAGAGTGAGGAATTTAAATAGAGGTGGGCAGGACATATAGCGAGGCGGTCGGACGACGACCAAGATAATCCTGAACTGGATAACGCTTGATTGCAAATATCTACAAAGAAGAGCGAGAGCACAACGGACTGATAATTAACATCGGACATCGTTAAGTATATTGGATTCGAATGGCAGGGGAAAGCTCAGGACCGTGAGAGTCGGAAGCTTGCTGAAGAGGTCTTCATTCTGTCGTGGATGGACACGTGCTAATGATTTATATATACATACATACATATTAATACATATATATATATATATATATATATTAATAAAATGTAGTACCATCTTCGGATTTCATACCAGGTACTGTTGTTCTTGACTTAAATATTTTCTTTACGTAGTTTGAATGGAGACACTCGCAGAAGATGTTTTTTTCTGTCAATGATCACCACAACTAAAATAATGCCGTAATCAGATATCAATAGTTATTATAATAATGCCAATAAGCTTAATGTAGACAAATGGTATTTATTTACTTATCATATATATTACGGTTAAGTGGTTTAGTGGGTTTGAAAATCTAGGCTGTCGATCACTTGCTACAGCTCTCGATTAAGGTTCATGTCCAATTTAATTATGCATTATTCGCGAAACGCAGGCATGTGTGGGTATTTGTGGTTGAGTTCAATTGTAATACATGTTAAATTCATTCGATCTACTTATGGGACCATTTTGTTAAGGTATTAAGGCATTAAATTTTTTAATTACAATGATTTAATTAATGTTGGATGGATGTACCAATCGCACCTCAGAAAATTGTCGTTGAACTTTAAACGTATTATAATAATGTATCGAATTAATATGTTACTATTACCCTATTGAAAACCACCGGGCTCAAAATTACGCCCTTAATCTGAGTGGAGTTCCAAAGATTCCATCCACCAACATCTGCGCTACAGTTGTTACTTTTGGATTGGGGAGAGCAAAAGCTTCAGGCCATTTACTGACAACTAGTTCACAATTTCATGACAACTAGAATGTATTTGGTGGTGCCACGGTCCGATTCTGAATCTCTGGTTCGCGAGATCGTTGTTTAGGACCCTTCCTAGAGGTACATGTGTTATATTTCCGGCACCACTCCTTAATGTCCTCGTGATACCGGGCCCAGTAAAAGCGCTCCAGAACTTTTTCCGAAGTTTTGTTAACTCCAAAGTAGGCTCCAGATTTCCCATCGTATATTTCTTTTAACACTGTGAATCATCTTCCTTGGGACCACTAACTGTTCTTTTTTAAACTTTTCGTCAGTACTTTCCCAAACTATTTTCAATAATCCATGTTGATGTTTATCTTCGGATCTTGGCCAATCTCTTATACTGTCCATCTTCCTTTCGTCTGCCTGAATACCTTCTTCAGATACTACATGGCTCATAGGTTCTACTCTTTTCTGAAACAGGAAGCATTTCTTTGGGTTCAGCTTCAAATTGGCCTGTCCAAGCCTGTTGAAACTTCATTAAGGTTTTCCAGATGGCCCTCGAATCACTGGCCCATTACCATAACATCATCTAAGTACACTAGACAGATTTTCCAAGTAAGGCCTCTTAGGACAAGATAAATTAATCGCTCGTAGGTAGCCAGTACATTGCACAATCCAAGGGGCATTACGTTGAACTAATATAGGTCTCTACCGGTGGTAAAGGCGGTCTTTTCTTTATCATCTTCATGTACAGAGACTTGCCAGTATCCACTTTTTAGATCTAATGTAGAAAAATATTTAGAACCTGACAGTGTCATTAACGTGTTCTCAATTCTTGATAGGGGATAACTGTCCTTTTCGGTGACATCATTAATCTTCCGATAACTAAACTAAACTTGAACAGGCTTTCCACTAAACACCAAATAACTTTTTTTAAACTGCTCGATGCACGTTTCGCAAACCATGTTAGGTATCATCAGGAGATGATTTAATCTATGATGATGCTTACATGGTTAGCGAAATGTGCATCGAGCACTTCAAAAAAAGTCATTTGGGATTTACTCGTAAATCTCTTCAAGTTTAGTTTTTTACACCAAAGGTTCCAACAGAAGAATTAATCTTCCGATAGTCTAAGATTAATCTAAGACTTCCATCTTTGTTAGTCACTAGCACTATCGGAGCTGAACACGGACTGCTGGATTTTTTTATGACCCCTTCCTCAAGCATTTCGTCAACATGCCTTTCTATCACTTCTTGCTTTACGATCGGGATTCATCGTGCTGGCTGCCTGTTCAATGTTAATTATATGGTTCACTTAGTTAGTTCGTCCTGTTTGGCCATCTTCTGTCTCGAATACATATTTTCTTTTAAAATAAAATCTTTAGCTTTCTGAAGTTCTTCTGGAGCTAGATAGGCCCAAGATTTTTCAAAGCTTTCCAGAATCTATCTATTTATATTAGTCGTATTATTGCAGTTCCCTTTAGCAGATTACAGTTGGAGATTTGCTTTGCCGGATCGAAAGTTCCAATTACATCTCCCCTATTTATTTTAATTATGGTAGGAAATATATTACCCACTCGAACCAAAATTTCGCCTGTTTTCACCAAAGTCTTCCCAATTATGAATTTTTCCGGTTCACCACTGGTTAGTGGTTGGACAATTCCAATTCAGAACCCAGGGTATGTCTCCAATTTTCGAATAATTACCTGTTCTGTACTTGTTGGTATCTTTACGGTATTAATGGCCAAAATGTTTATTGCTTGAAAGTTATCTTCTGCATTCAGCACAAATTCTTTATTACCAAACTTGACGGTGTTCATTCTTGGATCAAAGGAAAACCCATGTTGTCTGATCCCAAGATCTGATAAGTCCATCCCAAGAATAAATTTATCCTCTATATCAGCAACTATGACTTTGTGGTTTATCGAAATGGAACCAAGTGTAAGTTCAAACATGACTTCTCCATAAACTGGTGCTATCTCCCATTACACATTACTCCCTAACATTACTCTCCTTGAAATAGGTTGTATTTAATTTAATATTTATTAAATTCCTTTTAATTAAAGAAACGGCTGTTCCAGTATCTACAGTTACAGCCTTCAGTTGCCCATGAATTGTTCCTTCAAGTGTTAAACTTTCTTGAGATATTTTTAAACTTTTTATGGAGACAACCCTGGAAACGTCCTCTCGTTCAGCCAACGTTCGTCCCTGGACACTGGCTAATATTCTTTTCCCTGTTGGTAACTAGGGTTTGCATGTCTTGGTCTAGTAGATCTTTGATTTCGATCTCTCGAAGAAGATCTGGACATCTTCACTCTGCAGTTCTTTTTTAAGCATCATTTTTATGGCACCAAAAACACTCGACTTGATTTAAGGTACGCTGGTTGGACTTTCCACTTAAAGCACCAATTTTCTCCACCAGCGTATGCAGGATATTTTTCAAACCAGTTTTGTGTGCACGTGTGTGCACTTTCACATGGATCTTCAAAACCTGCTCTGATTTTTGACCTTGATAGGTTAAAAATAGCCTCTAATACCAAAGCTACCCCTACTAAACTTGGACATGCGTAGGGTTCTTATGTTTTCGATTCGAAAGAAGACACAGGAAATGCAGTAGGAAATGCTAGTCTTATCAATATTTTTATTTAGGACTCGAATTCCCTAAGTGACTCCCCTGATTTCTGTACTTGGGATTTAACTTGAATCCGAAATATCTCTTGTCGATATTGCTCTCCAAATCGTAGCTGCAACGTTTGTACTAGATGGATGTAATCTTGCTGGTGACAAGCTAGTATACTTTTGATTAAGTCTAATGCAGGCCCCTTCAGTAAAACTATTAACGACGTGATTTTATCGTCGTCATTCCACCCTTTAGCTATAGCTGAGGCTTCAAACTGTCGAAAATACATGTTCCAGGAAGTGGAGGCAAAGGTTGGTGGTTTTATTTGTTGCGTTGTTGCGTTTCTACTTTTTTTTCCAAATAAGTAATCAATCCAAATCGAAATCTATAACACCTTGAATTTTGTTTTGTTGTTTTTCCATCAAATTTTGCATTGATTCTTGATTTTGATCCTAAATTTTCTGAAACCGGTCTTACTGTTCTAGCTTCTCTTTTGATCTCGAGCCCCTTCTTCCTGTTTTTCTTTCTGCCCCTTTTCTTCTAAATCCTACAAATTTTTCATAATTCACTTATGTTCTTGATGTATTTCGGCTTCTTTTTCATGTGATCTTTTTCGTTCTTCTGGCGAACATGTTCGTATAATTCTTTAATTTGTTTTACCATTTTTGCTTACTGTTGCCTTGTTGTGGCCACACAGTAAGAAAACTCTTTTGAGAATGTCTATTCTCAATATATTTCACAATAGAAGTAGTGAACATCTGCCTTATCTTTTAAATTCCGAAATAGAATTTTCTAGATTTTTTTTTAATTATCTAATAAAATATAAAATATCTTGGTGGACTCGGAGTTAACTGATATCCGTTACTTCTCAAATAGAACGTTCTAGAACTCTTCGGAAAATCTCTATTCCAATCAAAATTACGTACGTAGTCACGTATAAGTTTTGTCTTGACTATGCGGGGAATTTCTTCTCTCAACTAATTAATTCTTCAAAGTCGCTTATTTATAATATAATGTTCTTCGAAAACAACGATTTCTTCCACCAGGAAAATCCCATTTCTGATACCAACTATTACGGATAATTTCCATATAATTCTTTTACTTATTTATTTCCCCATGATAATATGCGGGGATCGGGGCACTAATGAAAACATACTTCAAGTTTTAAAGCAAATATAGATTCTTTAAGGGACCAATACTAACACTAATACTTCTACTTATACTAATACTGCTATTGACACCCCGATATTGACACTGACACTCGTAAAACATTATTTCTCGCTGAAATGTCGGTATTACCGGGGCTGTCAAAAACATCGCCACAATATTTTAAAATAAGAATTTTAGTACTGATTAGACAAAGTAAGGATTTTATCAGTTTATATTATACTTACAAGTTCTTTTGTTTAATAGTGACTTTGATTACAAACATAAGGATTTTTTATCATTTATTTATTTTTAACTGAACCATAAAGAAACCATATTTACCGAATGAGCATTAATTTGTGATATTCCCTTAAATGGCATTAAATAACTAAAGCGAATTTAGTAAACTATCGGTCTAGATGGAGCTAAACTTAATTGACTATTTTCTCCTCTATTGGCAGTTCTTTTCTTTGAGTCCAGCTTCTGGCTCCAGCTACCGTCGCCATTCGGTTCTATTCCTAGCTTGGATTGTCCATTATGATAAACCTAGCTTTCGTGCATCCTTCGTTACAGCCTACGTTACGTATCCCCTTATACCGGCATATGTACTGTTAATACATTATCCGACACAAATATACGTAAAGCAAATTCAAACAACTAAAATAATTTGAAATGTTTTGAAAACTTGGGACATTTATTCAATATAAATAGCCGAATTGAAGAGATAACAGCACGTCACCATATAAAATTCTCTATTGAGCGTCAAAATCGAAAACTATTTAGAAAACATATTGTTATAAGAGATAAAAGGTTGGTATTATTTGTATATTTAAAGCCTGGCCATCAGCCATAAACGATCATGTGACTAGAAAGTAAACATTACAGATTATAATAACTCTCAATAAGTTTTGCAACAGGTAATGATATAGAGAGTTTTCCAATAACGGTATCAGAACTTTGAAACGTAATAGCAGCAACACTATTTGAAACGCAAATGTTACTAATATACTAATGTATTCAGAACAATGTGTCAATTCACCATGGAAATATATTCCGATTCAATACCGCAGGGAAATTTTTGGTATCTATTATTAAAATGCGTGTTCAGTTCACCAGCTTCTTCGACTGTTGTGAAATTTTTAGTAATGAAAATTTATAAAATCGACTAACCGAACGGTCTATTTATCATCTTTTCGACAAATTTGTACGAACTGGCTCAGTTGCAGAAGAGTTAAAAGGAATACGTCGTCTGACGGCCCAATTAGTGAAGAATATCGCTGCAGAAACACAGAGTGTAAGAGAAAATATAAATCTATCTATTCCACGTCCTTTTTAGGAACTCATTCAACTTAGAAACATTCAACTTAGGAACATTTTTCAAACAACTAAGTGAACATCATGATCTTCATTGTAAGGCTTATAATATTCAACTAACTTAACAACAAATACCAGCTGATCATCATCTGCATCGACCATTCGCGAATTGGGTTCCAGAGGAGGTGGAAGGCGACTTGTCACTTTGGGGAAAACAAATTATTTTCCGATAAAGCGCACTTCTCTGTTTGGTGTGATTTTTAGGATTGAAGGACCGACAGAACATTTCTGTTTTTTTTAAGGTGATGATGGAAATCGTCTTACTGTTAATGATGAATGATATAGGAATATGTTAACAGAATATATTTGGGGTTAGATAATGTTGGTACTTAATTATGGTTAATTGAAACAAATAAAATTGATCTTTTCTTGGCTTAATATTGTTCATTAAATAGACGCGCTCAATAAAAGTTTAACAAAAATGGTTCACGCAAGTGTTTAATAGAGAGGCTTTACTTTAAAAACTAAACTTTTTAATTTAGTACATTCTTTTTGTTAAGTACAATAATCACTAACTTACTTATATTATTGACAACTTGCTTCAGGACAAGACATAGGCCGATAAAATACCGCTTTGCTCTGTTGCCAACTTTACATGATATATAACCTTACATAAATGTAGATATAGACAATGTTTTATTTCAACAAGATTGTACCACTTGATACACATTCCATTTATTGCAAGAAAAGTTTCCTGGGAGCGTTATTCACGCAATGGTAATGTGAAGTGACCACCAAGATCATGGGATCTCACGTCATCAGACTGTTTTTTGTGGGATTATGTAAAATTTCTTGTTTAGGGAAATAAACCCCGAACAGTTATTGACCTTATACGAAACATTCAGGGCACCATTGAAAATATATCACGCGATATGTGTGATGGAGTAATCGAAAACGGGCTCTCCAGAATGCGTTCTACCCGACGCACCGACGGAGACATTTGAAAGACATTATGTTATTATTTGTTTTTAAGATACAATTTGTTCTTCAATAAAAAAAAAATCACCAGATTTTCACATGTAGGTATCATTGTGTCTTATTTTAAATTTCTAACTCTCTTATCGGAAAACTCATATGTATTTGAGAGGTGTTTTTTTGTTTCTTTTCGACTTTTGAGAAAGTCTATAAATTTGAACTGCAAAATGGTATCGTATAATAGGGAAGAGCTTATCATATTTATTAAACCTTATTAGGATAAACTATGGCTGTTACAATTGAAAATTTGACTGTTACTAGGTTTGGTTAATATTAGTTTTTTTTTAATTAATTTCACAATCTTGGCATAGTCCTTGACCTTTCCTGGGAACACAATTGTCTTGATTCCGTATATGTTCATTGCTCAATAAGTGAATACAACAAATATTAATGTATGAGTGAAAATATGTAATGAGCTAATTGTCAAGAAACTACAGCTAATTGTCAAGAAAACTATATCGCAGTTATAACAGAATAGAATATAAATATCAATTTTCAACGGAAAGTAAATATTATATAACACTCAGAAAAGTTTCTAAAAATGGACACAAAAAACTTTCACTATTTCCTATTATATCTATTACACTCTATAGCAGCCTGCCTCCATTTCAATTTGATTCTACAAATTCTTTTTGCATCAATATACAATAATTAACTCCATCACACTCTCCGGTTTCGTTCTTCAAGAGCTCATCAATTAAGCTTGGATATTTTTCTTCTAGAAGTAATCATAGATATAGACTATAACCTGGTTTTTAAGTTAGCCCTCCGGCTCCAACTTGTCTTACCCGAGATTCTACCCCGAAAGTTTATACCTACGTTGCCCTCCCATTACGTGCCCGAAGTACTCCAAGTTGCCTGTCTTTATGGTTATTAGTATTCTTTCGATAGATATTCTACGTTGGACCTCTTCATTTGTGTTCCTCTACCCAAGATATTTGTAGTATTCCTCTGAATAGCCACATTTCAAAAGTCTATTGAATACGAATTTATTAATGGTGGAAGCATCCTTACCGCAAAGGAGAATCGATTCGGATTTTCATTTTCTGTTTTCCTATAACAGAAGAACGATTTAATTTTGTAGAATGTTTTGAGTGTTGTTAATATTTGCTGGGTGATAAAATATTTTGAATTTCTAAATACTTGTATATACCCACTCGCTCAATATTACTTTTGTTTCATCTTAAGTGTGTTGTTATTAGGCGAGTTCGTGAAATAAATGCATTTTGTTTTCTTTAGATTCATATTTAATGCGTAGAATTTGTTAATTTCTCTTATTCTTTCCGTCAATCTTTGTAGATTCTCGATATTTTCCACCTATACGACTGTATCATTGGCATATCTTATACTCGTATTACCAATATGAACTCCATTTACTACCACACCGGATGATTCACCTCGAAATGATTCTTACATAGTCTTACAATGTCGCCTGAATACAAATTGAAAAGCGGCGTTGAGTATACACCTGTATCTTAAGATCTCTATTATAAGTAAATTTAGCATATTTATTGACTTTTACCTTAAGAGCTCTATCAGCTTCTCATGCTTTACTTTATTGAAGGCCGTTTCATAATCTATAAAGCACCCATGAATTTCTAAATTGACATTAATGAGCTACTACAATAAAAAGGGGACATTCCGAATACTAAACCCAGTCCCAAATCCAAATTGTTAGTGGCTCATCTCCTCTTCCGAACGCCGATAATGTACTATCTTTAGGAAGATTTTAGTAAGTGGATCATTAAAGGGATACTTCAGTGCGCTACACTCTTTTTGTCGTTTGATTTCTTAGAAATTGCAATGAAAATTGAACTTTGCTATTCTGGTGGTATAATACCTGTCGTGTATATCGAGTTGAAATAGTTTAATATTTGTCATTGACCTTCTTCCAGTAATTATACTAATTTTATTAGTATTTCGTGTATTTAGGTATTTTATATTTTTCATACCTTACAGCGCATATTTAATCTTTTCTATTGGCATGTCTAGTTTATTTTCTTCATCTGTTATCATTTGTCCCTGCGGCTCTTGTTTGTGGGTTCAAGAAGTTGCTGTATACTCATCTTTATTTTCCAGCATGCCGTATGACCTTAGTCTCATAAGTCCCATTTAAGTAAGCTATCGTACCTTTCCCCCAATATTTCAATTTCAATTTCCTCTTTTTCAATTTTTCATTAAGCCATTTTCCGTTTTGCTTATACTGTTTTTTCTACTTAACTTTTGGATTGATTTGCATTTATTTGGGCTGCTCATTCTAACTGTTCTTCCTTTTCCTATCAATGTTAATATTTTTTCACTTATTCAAGACAGCTTCCCATTTTTGATAAACATTGACATTCAATACTTACTTTATAACTAGTTGACATGCATTAAATTTGTTTCTTTATGTATATTGAAGTTATTTATTGATACTTTTGATTACACTCTTCAACGCAGTTGAAATTCTGCTTTCTTCCATTGCACGGGCGTAGCCAGGATTTAGTTTGGGGGGGGGGGGGGGGTTAGTTTGAAGTAAACAAAACAACAAAATATACTACTCGATAAGAGATGGCGTTACTGTGCGCAACGTACACTAGTTCGGATATATATTCAATTCAAATGTAATAATTTAACTCTCTTCACTCTTCGTATTTTTTCGGTATATTAGGTAATATTTGGCTTATTTCGGGGGTTTCCAAACTCCCCCTTGGCTACGCCCGTGTTCTATTGTAGTTTCACTTCCAGGTTGCATGCTACGTACTATTTGCACTGAATGAGACACTTAAAACTTATATAACATGCAACCTTTTCCGAAGAAAACAATAATTTATTTTCCTAATTGGCACAGTCGCAAATGGCTAGAAAAAGTCAGTTTTTTTGTTTCATTGCCTTCTTAACATATTATTGAAAATAAAATGTTATATTTTTATGGTCATTTATGTCATACGTTTCGCATTAAACGTGTTTTTTTTCAATAAAAAAGAAAAACTTACATTAATGTCGTTTAGTGTCAAAATTAAACTTACAATTTTTCATTTTTTCACATATTATTTTCATTTCATTTCTCACACTATAAACGATTCACGTCACATTAACAAATATATGATTAATTATTTTAATAAATTAAATGTTCAAAACTTTCATCATTTTAGTCTATGCAAGCCTGGCATTCTAACCAATTTTTCCGAAAATTTTGAAAAAGCCTTATATTATATTTTAATATACCATATATATATATATATATATATATATATATATATATATATATATATATATATATATATACATATATGTATATATATATATATATATATATATATATATATATATATATATATATATATATATATATATATATATATATATATATATATATATATATATAATGTAATGGTATGGTTGGTAGCAGCTTCTTCATAAATAAGAAACATATTGTTATCTTTTTGAACTGAATACAATTCTGGTTTTAAATGGAATTTAAATACTCATACAGACACACATTGAAAGAATTTTTGTCCCATAAGACATCTGAATTAGTTAATACAACGTTGCCACTTTCATTTTTTAGTTCATTATGACTAATTCTTTTTTTGAAATTTTTTTAACAATGTCCTTTACTTTATTTGTAGTTTATGATATAACCAATTATATTCTGTCAAATATATTTTTACATTTATTTGCTGAAAATGATAATCCTTATCATAGCTTTTGGCTTGACGATTTAATATATTTGTAATTTTTAATCCCTTAGGTTTTTGACTCTTGTTGTACGGTTGTTGTATTAAAAGAGAAAAGTTCTCTTTTAATTGATGTGAAGAATAGTTGGTTAAATTTACGAAAGTTATTTCCGTTACACCATTTATTATACCATTAAATGATCTTTTGTTGAGGGTCGAATGTTTTTTTTGGATTCAGAATCCCAGATAGTCAATCGACCAATCACTGGCTACAGCTGTCGATTAGGATTTGTATCAATTTTCATTTTGCATTATTCGCGAAACACATGAGCGAGTGTTATGGCGTTTGTGGTGGAGTCCAATTAAATGTAATATTAGATTAATTGGTTGCGTTTACGGGGACTATTTCATTAAGATATTTAATAGTTTTAATTGGCAGTTATTAAATTGTGCATACATGTGGTAATTAGTGGGATTTAATTAGTGTAGGATCGAAGTATCAGTGGCATATGATATATTTACCGTTGATCACGTGGGCGTTTAAATTATTATCATAACGAATCGTGTTAATATTACAATGTTCCTTTACAAGTAGCATAAAGTATTTTCTTTAGAGTCCATTTAATCATAAATTTCCGAAAAATAATCAGAGGTGATCGTTTCTGAGCTCCATCTCATTTCTTCAAGTGATAAAGAACTAACGTTAGGAAGAAAAATAAAAACAATATGTAGAAAATATAATATTTGTTTAGAAATTTAAATAATTGGTTCAGAGGATACACATTTAAAAAAAGAATAAAAAAAATCGACTATTATAAAAACAACTTAACATTCAAAATATTCAAAAAACATGAAATATTTTTCTCTGCTTTACGCAAAAATACGATGGGTCGACAAAAGCTGATAGATACTGTAGGACTTTCAGACCTCGACCAGACAAGCATGTACACTATTGATGAGGAAACTTGGTAGCCCCCACACAAAAATAACAGAAATCTGTTGGCCCAAACACCATTGCTTCACACATAGTAGCCACATCCAGAACGCATAAACACCAAGCCCACACAACTGAAGTGAAACTACAACTTAGAACCCTAAAGAATGCCGAAACCGAATATTTCAACCCTTTCTCATGCGAAGTGCTCTTAAAGACATCAAACCAGGAAAAGCTATAGAGTTTGGCAATATTCACCATGAATTCCTAAAATACTGCGGCAAGTTCACAAACATTTGTTTAGCTTACTTTTTTACAGATGTTATACAAACTGGCAATATTCCACAATAATTTAAATACTCTAAGATAGCTGCAGTATTGAAGCCGGGTAAACTAGCTAATAATCTTAAGGGCTTCAATTCAACAGCTCTATTGTCCGTGATATACAAGCTACTAGAACGGTTTATTTATAATATAATTAATACAAGATTGTTCGAAGCGATTTCGATCAAGCAGGTAGACTTTCGAACTGGGCGGAGTTGTGCAGACGAAGTTTTATCACTCACCACTTTTTCCTTCTTTAGAATTACAAAGAAAACTTAAACCATCAGCTATATTTGTCGATCTATCAGCGGTCTATGAAACATTGCGGAGAAAAGACACGGGTTTCTTCGTGTGATCCCTGCAAGCTGACTGCTCAATTGATGGATGATATACTGAACAACTGAGTGTTTCAGTACCTATGGAATACGATATCAGCTCCCAAGGTGACTAAGGCATGGGTTACCACAAGGATCAGTTCTTGCCCCAGACATGGGAGATAATCAAGATCAAAAAATTTGGCAACGCTGACGACTGGGAACTTGCGGCAAGTTGCAGGTCAACTGAACAATTAAAAGACATATTAACGGCGGACCTGAACCTAGTGGGCAAGGTAAGATCGTGAACAGTACCATAGAAACCTACCAATCTACCATTATATGGAAGATGACAACTACAATCGACTCCACCCTAGACGACCACTGACAAAAGCGGCAAGGATGGCTATGGAAGGTGAGTTTAATAATAATGTAATAACATTCCATATAACATGGCAGGTATGCAACATGGCAGATATGCAAATCCTCTATATTGCTGGGGTAGGGAAACGTTTCCACTTTGTGAGTGAGAAGAATTCAAAACCATCAGGACATGTCATAGAAGAATGTCCAACAAGATCATATAATGGCAGACCCGAGGACTTCCTGCTAGTGACCTCAGAATCGTTATATTTCTTAAATAGACCAGCCGATTTCTTGTAACGTCTTAAAGTGTGGTAACCTATTTGTTTATCTTTATATTTGAACATTGCAGATATGTGTGTAGATGAATGAAGTCTACAAAGATGTTAATCAAATCAATAAAGACAAAATGAAAGATTGTTCTGGATACATTTTGTGCTACCTTCTGTGCTAACCTTCTGTGCTACCCGAAGTTTTTGTATTGATTGGGATGTGAGTGTCCAGGTTTCACTTCCGTATGTCATAACGGGTAGAACGCACTGATCGAAGACTTTTCTTTCCAGGCAAAGTGGGAGTCTGCTCTTAAACACAATATTGAGCCTGCCAAATGCCTGGCAGCCACATTTAACACGCCGTTCCACTTCCCGGGCGATATTCCCCTCCATTGAACTCTTCTGCCCAAGATATATAAAGCTGTCGACAATCTCCAAATCCCTTCCTAAAAGTGAAATTCTTCTGTCCTGAGCGAAGTTATTGAACATAACCTGACACTTTTTAAGGTTTATTCTCAAGCCAAATGGTTCGCCAGCCCTTTGCAGTTCTTGTATGCATCTTTACAGCTTCTTTGGGACTTGTGAAATGAGAACGATATCATCTGCAAAGCTAAGATGGTTTCAGTTTGCACCATTGATCTTTACATCATCTTGTTCCGAATCCAGTTTACGGAATACTTCCTCAAGGCCAGCCGAGGAAGGAATAGGCGATATTGCGCCACCCTACCGTATACCTCGTTCTACATTAATTCTCACTTCAAGATCATCAAGGTGAATCGTGGGTGTCGCTCCGTCATATATTGATCTAATATGTTTACATATGCTTTATCTACCCCTTGGCTAAGCAGTGCATCCATTATCGCATGCTTTGAGATGGAGTCAAATGCTTTTTCGTAGTCGATAAAAGCCAAGCAGAGTGGCATGGTGTATTCGTTGTGCCTTTCTATGGACTGCTGTACAACCTAGATGTGATCCATTGTACTGAATCCACTTCTGAATTGTGCATGTTCTCTTGGTGGTGCGACATTCAGTTGTTTTAATATTCTTTTAGAAACTATCTTAGTGAAAACTTCGTACATTACTGATAGGAGGTTTATTGGACGGTAGTTCTTTAAATCTTCCTGGGCTCCCTTTTTATGTAGAAGGATCACTTCTGCATTTTTCCATAAGTCAGGTACTTTTTGTTCTTTGAGGTATTTTGAGTATAATTTTGCCAGTGTTTTATGTAACGTCCGACCACCAGCTTTTAGCATTTCGACAGTTACACTGTCCTTTCTTGGAAACTTGCCACTTTTCATCGATTCTATAGCATTTGTTACTTCCTCCACTAGGATATCTGGGATTTCTTGTTCCGTGGGTATTGTTGTCTTTGATTGGTTCTGATCTTCATAAAACTGGGAATAAGATTTTCTGAAAACCTCTAACATTTGCGTACGCGCCCTGCATACTGTGCCATCCTCACGCCTTAAGGCATATATTTGCGTTCTTTTGTTTCTCAGCTTCTGTTTAGCCCTGCTAATTCCCTTGTTTTCTTCCAGAGTTTTTTGCACTAACTGCATATTAAATCGGCGCGTGTCCTCTCTGATACGTTTCCTTATAGTTTTGCAGAGCTCATTGTACTTGACCCTGCCAAAAGGACTGCCTGCACTTCTCATTGCCCGCCATTTTTTCATTAAATCGATGGTATCCCTGGAGATTTTTGTCTGCCTGAATGATGATTTTTGATGTCTGATTTTTGTTTGTCTGTTTGAAGCACATTGTTGGCGATTTCTTCATATTGAACTGAGCGTTCCACTTCCTTCGGACCTTGTAGTACAGCAAACCGGTTTGACAAAGCAATCTCAAAATCGCTGCCTCTCTCCAGCAGTTCCCAGAATCCACTTTCTGGAAAAATTCAAAATTTTGAAAGAATTCAAAATTCAATAACCAGCATTTCAAGAGCGGAAATTGAAGCTGCCGTTTTTAGTACTCGTCGAAAAATAAATCTTTGCATTTCTAAGGATGGAAGGCATTTTGAACATTTAGAAAGGCGTTAAAGTTCAGATTCTGTTAATTATTAGACTGTTGTGCTGTTAATTTTATTTGACTGTTGTTATTATTATTATCTTCGTTGTTGGCCCGTTGGCCTTTAAACACGCAAATTAATATGGCACGAAGAATTTGGATCAATCCTAAGCCTGGGTAAAGTGTGAAGGAAAGCAAACATTAGGGTAATATTTTTTTAACTTAATGCAGGTAGTAGTGAAATAATAACTGATTTTTTTCAGAAAAATCGAAATATCTCTTGACATGTCAGAGATATCGATTTCGGATTTTCACTGGATAATTCATTTTTAAATTACCTTTCTAGCCATGTAATAAAAGCTGTACCATTCCATTTGAAAAAACTGAACAAAACTTCAAAAAACTATTGTTGAATGTAACGCCACCTCGCGGTTTCATTTATAAACTAAATAATTTATCTCCCAGATTATCTGATTGTCCCAGCAATTGCCTTTAAATGAATCCAAATTGAGGAAAATCGGTTAAGGCAAACGGACATTAGACGACTTTTTATCTCAATAGGTAAAACTCCCCTCCTCCCCTCTATTCGTGAAATTACGACAAAATGTCATAAAACAAAGTTGTAGGAGACAGTTTGCTAATTATAACTGAGAATTTTTCTTACTCGGTTAACACTTGAAAATACAAAAAAAAAATGATTTTTTAAAATGTTTAACTCATCACGCCCTCTTGCGGTCGTTTTAGAAACTTAAAAATATTTTTGGTGAATTTCTCATGATCATTTTTAATACAATTTTTTTTTCCCCAAATCTGTGGGATAAATAGTTTTCAAGATACGGCCGCGATCCATCCTTAATGGGACAATCTGATATATATATATATATATATATATATATATATATATATATATATATATATATATATATATATATATATATATATATATATATATATATATATATATATATATATATATATATATATATATATATATATATATATATATATATATATATATATATATATATATATATATATATATATATATATAATATATATATATATATATATATTTATCAAAATATTTAAATATTCTATTCTGGAAATTGATTGGAACTTATCGCTAGGGATGATGGTGAAGAATGATTTTTGTAACATTGATGAGAATCCTCGTTTTGCGTTTCATTTAGGTAGTTGTTAAAACACCTTTTCACAGAAATCCTCACCTCCATTATATTATGGGATCATTGAAATTATTTGTACCTGACTTTGGAAGTGGACAATGTAGAAATTATCACAAGACCATAGAGAGAGTATTTCCACAGTATTCTACGAACCTTTAAGGGTAGTTTTATTATTTTCTAGAGTTTAGTTTGATTCTATCTCGTTTACAGTACAGCCAAGTGTTTAAGTTGATTTTACATAAAATGACAAGCTCTAGTCGTCGATTTTGTATATATAATATAAAGAAAACGATGACCGTTTACAAACGAGTGAATATTCGAGTGATGTATTTCAAAAGTATACGTTTTAACTA